>UCOL01002293.1:0-26815 GCA_900474335.1 Ormyrus nitidulus
ACTTTTTTAATACCTCGGTATAGGGATCACATGTTAAATTTCTAAACTTTGAATGTTTGTATCTCAAAAACGGTATCGCTGAGACCTCTAAAATTTTAACCATACATAAAAAATATTGCCCACAATAAATATTTAAAATTTCAAAAGATTCTATCAACATTCATTTTTTGGCACCGACGTCCTTAACAACTCCTTTCCCACAGCCGCCTTCCTATTCGCAGCAAAGGCCAAAAACGAAATAAAGGCAACTCAAGCTTCACTCGAGGCGGAGACACACCGTCGACAGAGAAAAAAAAAAGCCAACGCGCCGAGAGACGGAATCACGGGCCGGTGATCGCGAAAAGACACTGCATCGCGCGCACAACGGCGGCCACGCACTCTTTTTCTCTTTCAAGGTCCCCGGCGGACTTTTCAAAGTCACCGAAACTCCCCGAACGCGCCGTTGGCGCACTGGTGCTCTTATCCGTAGATAAACCGACGGTTTATTGAACCTCCGCGAGAGGCAATTGGAAAAGTCTGGGTGCTCTCTCTCTCTTTCACTTTCTTGGATTATTCAAAGCACGAAAGTGAATCTTTAACCGGCTATATCACTGCGGATTACCGCTCGAATTGCCCTAATCATCCTAAATCAGAGAGCAATTAGCGGGGCTTTCGACGAAAACACCGAGCGCACGCACCGAGATTGAAAAAAAAAAAACAACCGAGTTCATCGGGGCTGAGCAAACTCTCACTCTTTCCACTGAGCCGGCAAGGACAGGTGTATAAACGATAGGATGCAGGCGTTATTTTCGTTTGGAAAGCGACCGGATGAGGAGCGCGACAGAGGTGGTAAACTGCTGCGGGCTTCTATCCTTGTGAAGCGGGAATGAAACGGTTCGTGTGATGGAACGGTTGTCTTGATATAATGATTGGGGTGACTTTTTGGAATATCTGGAGGAAATGGAGAGGTTTTGTGGATCGGTTTGTAGATGTTGATTGAAATTCTTGCAATTTCCAAATGAAAGTTGTGTATTAATTATATTAATGATTGCGCTCGAAACATGAAGTGTATACCTTGGGGACAACAGCAGTTAGTGAAAGAGTAATTTTGAATTAGTCCATAGAGGATAGTTTTGATGCGCTTAATTAATTTACACATTTGTACTGTTTTCGTATATTTCCAAATGTAAGGCTTTATATCGATATGAAGAATAACAATTTTCAGTTTTGAAAAGTTAATTAGCATCTAGCAAAATAACAGATTTCTACTAAAAATAAAAATTTATAATTGTTTTTAAATTATCAAAGAATCTCATTTCGCTTCTTATACTCTTATTATGATCACGCAAGAACATTTAGTTCGTTTGCTTTTTGCAACACAAACGTCTAAACTTGCAATGAATTACTTAAAAAAATTTGATTAACCTTCCATCTCCCCAAAATAATTAACTTTCCCAGACTTTCCACTACTTCCCAAAATCATTGCCCAATCACCAACTTCCCTCCAACATTTCTCAACAAAAAAAAAATAAATAAATAAAAAAAAAAAAAAAATAAAAAAACCAAACCACCTCTTTCCCGGGCCACAGTCGCTCATTTATTAACCCTTCCATCTCGCGCGCATCGCGAATCAAACAGAGAAGCGGCCGTCACGGAAGAGCAGAGCGAGAAATCGACTTATCATCTCCGCGAATTGCGTACATCGTCGCGCGTGCACATCCGGTATACGTTTCATCGGGCGACAGTCGTTTTTGCCGGCAGGTTCGGGGGGAGGGGGAGAGTCGATCGAGGCTGAAAAATCGGGATTTATCGGCGCCGCCGGCAGCCTTTCCTCCTGATTGATGGGCGCGAACGTCGCTGCTTTCTAAAAATGCGGACGCAAGTGCGGAGAAATTGAAGCGATCCTCTCGGGGATTTCCGTGCGGCAGGAGTAGTTTTTGCTGGGTGAGAGAGAGAGAGAGAGAATAGTATTTTTGTAGTAATCACGAGATTGGCACTTTTGTATATCGAGCCGTGGGACGTCGTTTTGTAATAAAGCTTTTTGTAGCTTTAAAAACAATTGGAATTTAATAACTTATTTGTAATCAGTAAGATTATCGCCTTTATGTGCGATTAATGAGAAAGAATATTTTATCGATATTATCGTTTCATTTTCAAACTTTCATTGTCAACTTGCTATTACATATTTTACTATTACATATAGAGTGGTATAAGGGGTATGGTGTGTTAGAGTATTTAGTATAATTTCTTTAGTTATTCAATTTATATTATACAAACACGTAAATTACGTGTATTCGGTGCAAATAGACACAACACATATTCTATGCGTAAATATACTCGAAAAGATACAGTATTTTTTACATATTATTATTACACAATTTTGTAGTATTAGAGCAAAATAGTATAGTTTGATACAAGTGCGAGAAAGTGATTTTATCCTCCTGTGGCCGTCTTCGTTTGTGCGTTTTTATTGCGCAAAACTCATTTTGCGCAGGCTTGCGGAGTGTCGAAAACAAACTTATATTCAAAATAAGAGATATTCCATAAAAAGAGCGTATATCATAAATCAGTTAGAATCGGACGCGGCGCTGAATGAACATTGATTTTCACCCAGATACAGCATCCATTCTGCGCTTTTCAAGATCTTGTCATCGTTCCGCTCGAAATAAACCTCAAGTGGTTTCACTGATATCTTCAATTATGCAATCATAATATACAGTATAATTTTAAAAATTAAGGCAGATAAATTCACGATTCAGTTAAAAATAGCGCGTTTCGGTAAGTTATAAGTGGGTCCCAGCAGAAAGTCTTACTGGCAAAAGAGGAGACTTGTAAACAAGTTAAAAATAATACCGAAAAATATATCTGAAAAAGCTAAAATAAATTTAGTAGATCCTGGTCCAGGTAGAGTATCATTTTCACAGAATCAATATAAAATGAAGAGTTAACACAGTAATAAAGCAGATAAGTATAAAGTGTAGAAAAATCAAAAATAAAAATATCACGTTTATAACAGACAATACATTACAGTTTTATCCAGCGTTAAAAGTAAGGAATCGATACTTTTTAATTTCAAAGTGCTCGCAGTTTACCCGAAAAACTTTTTAATTTGTGAAAAGCACACAGACTTGTAGCCAAGTCGTCATGATCAAGGCCACGACAATTATCGGGGGAAGTGTGAAAACGTGGGCCGTGCTATATATACATGTCATCGCGCTAAGAGCCAAAATATCGAAGTCAAAATATTGACTTGGAATATTCGTTCTTTTTTTTTAACCAAATTCTCACTTCCACCAGATAAAGATAAATACTTACGTCAAAAGTTTTACGAGCGGTTGATTTCTCAATAAAATAAGTAACATGCGTTTATCATCAATTCACACACATCTGCTCACACACTTACTATTTGTAATTTTGCTGCACGGCCAAAGTTTTTTTTAACTAACTCGACGTTTTTAAAATTACCATCTCTTATCGACATTTCGTTCCCGCTAATCTCTCAGGTTTCGATTGAATCGACCAACTCTCAAATTACTGAAACTTCTACCTACTCGACCATTCCGTCAATATATTACAAAAATACCGAGTGGCGCCCGCGGGGAAAATCCATCTTCTACTTCGCGCCTCTTGTAATGCTAATACCCCCGAAAAAAAAAAAAAAACAAGCGTATTGTGTATTATGCCCGCAAGGACTCGTTCGAAAAAAGAGGGTCGAAATTCTTGCGCGTAAAAAGCAGCCCCGATTCTTATCGATATTAACCCTCTGGAAAAGACGCTGGTATGTAGAGAAATTCGTGCGCCGAAACTGTATGAGTCATAACCTCGTGAAAATGTGATGGGTTACTTTCTATATGCTCCACTTTGTACTTTGTGGGGAGTTTTATGGGTTATGCGGATGGTATTACTAATTTATTTTGACGGGGATTTTTGAACGAGTTCATCCGGAACGAAAATGCAAGATTGGAGATATAAATGGCTGGTATTTTTTGAATATTTTACGTAACTTCGTTCGATTTCTTTAAAAAGCTAAAAAAGATTACGAGTTGAAAAGCATTTCTTAGAATAAAGACTAAAATAGGCACTATTTATGTTTTGTGTAATCACAATAAGCGTAAATATAGTTCTGCAAACAAAGGAATCAAGCAATTTTATGCCAGGAAGTGAATTCAGCCTGTCAATACCCAGGTGTGGTAAACAATAAAAAAAAAAAATGGTAAAATCATTTTTACTTTTGATGCTGACGTCAGAATAGAGTTGTATCCTCTTACAATACTCAATAAGAAAGGATTTTTAAAAATAAGGAAATTTGCAATGACATCAGAATATACCAGTGCAAAGCACAACATCAAACTTCAATGAAGTGAATTGTATTTACTTCATTGAAGACCGCTTCAAAAACTACTAAAAATAGAAAAAATGCCATTATTCTATTTATTTAAAAAAAAAAAAATAAATAAATCTCTAGTATTTTTTAAAAGTAATTATCAGCAACAAACCTTTTATTTACATTTTAAAAAAAGCTGTTTATGTTCGCGCGGTAATCGATTTTGTTGATGCAGCTAATTCCTTAACCACCTCGGCATTTTACCTCGCATGCACTTTTCCGAGAAATCCCAAAGTACGAAAAGAGCATATAAGCAAGTTTTTTCACCCCACGAACCTGGGAATCTTTTGTCGCGGTGTCCCTTGACGACAACACGGCGTTTCCGCGGGCCCAATTTCTTTGTTCGAGCAGAAACTTCTTTCCCGCTCAAAAACAAAAAACCTAAATAAACTCGGTACCGAAGAGGATATTTCGAAAAACGCCTCGAAACCTCGAGGGAGTGCAACCACCGCGGTGCAAAACAGAGATCAGTTTTTTCGCCATGTTCTTGCGGAACAGGTGCCGAACACAACCCTCTGTCCTCCGCTTCCTCGAATCGAACGAGCACACCAAAAGAATGAATCTCAAGCTGGAGTCAACTTACCTTAGCCATCTTCCTCGGTTGGAGTTCCTCTGCGTAAACCAAGACAGCACTGGACACTAAATACTACGTCTTCTCGCTAAATTCTCTACAGCTCGGCAGCTCTCCCCATGTCGGAGCGTCGGACACACCGCGCGCAAGCGAGACCGCGGCCAGAGCGATATTGATTTGGCAGCAACGGCGCCGCCGAGACTCCACCGTCCGTCAGGCGACTCCTGCGCCGCTCTCGTGCGCATATCGCCTCTCGCTCTCTCTCTCTCTCTCCTCTCGCTCCCTCTTTTGCCTTTGTGCGGCGAGTCCTGGCGCCTGCATGCAGCCCGCGCGCGGATGGACGGCAGAGCATTATATTGTGCGCCGAATTTTCATCCTCGGTGCGCGCCTGCGCTCTATATCCTACGGGCACCTGGATGGATGTTTTGATGATTTCGTTGGGCAGGCCGAGGGGAGAATGCCGAGTTCGAATTCGCGGAAACGAGGATTGATCGTGCACTCTTTGCATGATGTGCACGGGGGGAAATTGGCTTCGAGGGTTAGTCGAGTCGATTTAAATATTATTGAGGATTGGATTATTATTTTGATTAAGCTTTCAAAGAATAATGTATAAAGAATATATATCGAGTTTTTTTAATTTAAGAAAGATTCGAACGTGGACGCGTAGTTCAAGTAGTATTAAAAAAATTCGAAGAATATTTTCAATTGATATAGTAAAATATTGCTAGACAATTAAGAATTATCGAAAATTCATTGGCATTAATATTAAGCTGATAAACGAAATTAACAACAAAATTAATTCTTTACGTAAAGAAATTCAAGTGGACAATACTTATACATTGCATGTTGCATTCCTGATACGATAACACGACACTTGTTATCAATTTAACATTTTCAAATGGAATGAACTTTTATTTATATGGAAAAAAAATTTCATATCTGTGTTTAAAAATAGTAGACTTATTATTACAAAACCTCTCGTTCCCAATGAATTAAAATTAAATCATTTTTTAAGCACAATTGTGTGAAAATAACGATTTTGACCATAAAATAAAAGGAATACAATTACAAAACGCAGAACCAACAAAAAGTCCTACATTTTATACGTAAATGTCTTAATTACTCTATTGTGAGAGACAGATTTTGGTATCTTATATCTTAAGCGTGGGATTTCTATGTAGCCCCCCTCCCCACCCCAGTACACAATAGACTCAAAGATTTTCAGCGGGCGATAGCGAATGAATCACTGCGTAATGTAATGTCGATTTTACGTGTTGCACGTGCGCACACGTACTTTTATCAGAATCAGAAATTACTCGGAATTCGAAAAAGTAGGTAAACTGCAGCAGGTTTTGATATCAACCGCATTCACTTATCGATCGTCCGACATGAAAATTAGTCCCTGTCGTTTCTCTATCTTTTTAGTTCGTACATATGAGGAGCGTAATTATTATGGGAGGAATGAAAAGTTACCGTGTCAACCTCGTTTTAATGGAAAAAGAGAATGTGTTGTTTAATTGGAGCGGATTAAAAAATTGGAATTTTTCAAGATGATCGTTCTAATTTTACGACCAATTTAATGTATACTATTACACATCGAGATTTCTGACTAAAATAATCTTCCCGGCCCTAAGAGCTAAATTCTCTTGGCGCGACCGAGACTCTCATTCATCTGAAGGTACTTTTGTGGATTAGCTTTTTAACCTTCGGCGTAAACAAGATATTATGTGTTGTACATTCTTTGACTGAAGAAGAGACCTTGTCTTTCATTAGACTTTTTACGACTAGAAAAACGTTTCAATGATAGATAATGTTTTGATTGGTAATATTGTCGCATTTAGTCATAGCATTTTATAAAGTTACTAACAAAATACTTTAAATTCCATGAAAAAATGTTTAAGAATTATTAATATTTTGATTACAAATACAGCTATAGCTATACTTTATATTCAGAAAGAGAGTAACGCATATAAAGTAATATAATTGTTATAAGTTTTAAATATATTATATGGTTAATTTTAGAACTGCAAAATATCAACTTTTCAGAAATACAAAATTAAACGGGAAATTACTTATACAGCACAGTCCGGAAGTAATAAAACATCACAGATACAGGTGAAAGTACCCGTATTGTCACATAATGCATCCGTTATACGATTAAGTACTGTTTCTGATATTGAAACAAATTTGTTATTAGAATTCATTTTAAAATGATTTTAATAGTACTTTCATAAATATATTTTTTTTTCAAAATTCCACAGATACTTTTAGTGCAAGCATTATGAAATAAAATGTTCTGTATTTTTTTCCGGTTTTCACTAAAACCAAAATTGCAGTCGCATCGTATCTATAATTATTTATTAATCCAAAAATGGAAAAGAAATGAAAAAAAAAGGAAAAAAATATTTTACAGCAAAATTTATGGTCCAATATTAAATTCTCTATTTCAATATTATCCACAAGCTTTTCATATTAGAAAATTTTAATAACGAAATACATTAAATATTTTAATAAAGTATCTCATTATACCGAACATACGTCGACCCAGAATATCCGGCTTAATTAAATCTTACGCAAACAAACCCCCTCCGCAGCAGAATCCGAGAGCAAGAGAACTCACCATCTCGTCACAGCATCTCCATCATCCTCGAAATGCCCCGAAAAGCCGAAAGAAACACTCACATTTCCACCGGGCCGGGTGATGTATATACGGAAGCGCGCGGATACGGTGTAATCTCACCCGCAAGCTCTCTCTCCGCCTTACTTCTTCTACGGAACAGTGCAAAAAGAGACAATTGAGAGAGAAGGAGAGACGGAGAAAGAAAGACCCGCGGCTCTCGCTCCGGGCCAAAAAGAGAGCAACTGCGCGTGTTTATTCTAGGCTCCCGTCGGTGGTGCACGTAGGTGTGGATGTCGCGTCGTGTGCGCACACCTGCCGAGAGAGAGCGAGGCTGAGAGTGCTGCTGCGGAGGAAAGCGCACGCTTTTTTTTTCTTTCTGAGAGGCGCCTAAGGCTCGAGATGCGAGGTTTCTTTGATCGCTGATTCGTTGTTAGACTGAATCGATAGAGATGTTTGTAGAAATTTTTTGGGTCAAAGAGTGTTTTGGGTGAAAATTTGCGGCATTCTTTGTATCAGGTCGAAAATTACAAGTGCTCTGCTTCATTCTACGATTTTAAACGTTGTATTGGATGTATTGTTTAATACAAGTTGTAATATTAAATTTTTTTAGTAAGTGTTTAGGTCAAGGTTTAAATATTGCATTTATTTTCAGAGTAACTAGGAAAAAATTGTTTATTTCTTTTATGTATCTATTTTTAGCTTTTGATTGTAGACGTATATTTAGTATCTGTTAGAATAATTATTGCGAGAAAAATCGAAGATTCGTAGGGAGTTTATAAAACTACAAGGTTCTATGCGATTTAGTGAATAGTGTTTCTGCATTTACCAACTTTATATGAAGAGAGTATATATCATTAAACTAAATTATAAAAAATGCGTGCAGAATATACAACAAATTTTTTGTACTTTAAACTGCATTTTAATTTGGCATCTACTATTTATACATAGATTACATTTTACAGAAGTAATTTAGGTTTTATAGTGCTTGATATTTAAACTTTGTATAATTATAAAATAAACATTTTACCACACTTTAAAAAAAAGTATAAGCAAGAGTAATTAGTAATAAAATTACTCCTGATTACAACTAGCTTTATATTTGCACATGATAGAAAGTATTTTCCAACTAAGAATAAAACAAGTATTTTATAATTATTTAGAGTTACGGATATACTTATATATTCTAGATTACTTTTGTAAAACAAATTTTTATAAAAATCTTACATAAACAATCGAAACATACTTTCAATGAAGTTGATGATCTCAACGTTGAAAACATGTCCTTCCAATGGTCCATTTTAAATTTTAAAGTCAATTCATAAAAGATAAACACAATATTTGAAATAATCATTTTACTCATTAGATAGAAATACTTTTCCACTTAAAATAACCATTTAAAACATAGTATACATAATATTTTCTTGAAAAAGAAAAAATTAAAATCATTACAAAGATCATTAACGTCTCTTTCACTGTTGTAGTTACATCGTTTTACAAATCACAAATTACGCACGTAGACACATATGATAATGAAACTTCATCTTTCATTAAAAAATAAGACATTTGAGATAGAGATTAGAGAAAAGGACTTCACGCGCACGAAAAATGCTTCGGGACACCTTTCCCCTTATTCTATTCTTCTTTCGAACTTTTTTCTTCTATATATGAATTATTTCTTCTACTATAGCTTACTATAATTGTGTTTTTTTTTGTTGCGATAATTCACCACCGAAAATTTTTCTACACACCCGATTTTCTTATTCATTATAAATTGATTTTTGCTCTTTCCACGCGCTTTTTACAATGAACAAGCCTTCGAGAATTGATTTCTAATGTCCGTACAGTTAAGTTAGGTTCGCGCGGACACGTTTTTTTCTAGCCTTTACGTTTAATGTACTTCATTTTCTTATATTTGAAAACATGCTTCTTCGCAACACATTGTTACGGGCACGATTTGACGCCCCGAGGAAACGATATAGGCTTCGCTAACTGCCGCGAAGCGGTGAATTTCTTCACGCTTTTACATTTACTGCTTGAATTAATCAATTATATCTTATTAAGTTTAAAATTCACAATATCAGCCGAGTACTACAGTGGATTTCTTACTATTATTTTTTCTTCGATATAATTTTTTTAGTATAGTAATTACTCTAAGAAGGAAAAGCGCTCTCGAGATCGATTATGTCTTTTGCCGGCGATGGACGAATTCAACTTGGGCTCTCCATCGCCTGATATATGTATTTTCTTCTTATTCATACTTATTATAGATTTACAGGAGAGTTTTGGGCAAAATTACAATGAAAGACTTACAATTGCAATTTATTTCCTAACAGTTCTTACATTATCGATAAAGGAAGTTAAGACTGATTGCTTTCTAACAAAAATGACTTTAAAATTAAAGTTAATATAATCACATTTTCATCTTAGATTTAGGATTAAGATTAAAATTAAATTAATTACAATTTACTTAAATAAAAAAATAGTAGTTGTAGAATTTCATAATCCGTAATTTTTGTTGCCCAATTCGTAATATGTAAATTGATATACATTATTTCCTAATGTTCGACGCGCTTTTCCTCAAACGCAGATTTTCTTTTATCTTCTTAAACACACACCGATGAAAAAGATTAAACGCAATAAATTTAAATTTCGGCAAGCCACGTAGATTTTTCTGACTTACATACGCTTGTTTTATAACACATTTTCTTGCACTATACATACACATTCAAATGAATTCGACGATTGACAGAAATCTTACTACATATAGTAAGAAATATTTTTTCTTATGGAATGGTTTATCTAGCAATCTAACGGCTTTGTGTCATAATTTTTTATCTCGTATTTTACATTTTAAGAATATGTATATATATTTGAAAAAATTACATTGAACTTTTTATTAATTTATTTTCCTTAGTAAAGTAATTTCATCGCAAGATAAACTAGAGATTTTTATCAGCGAGTGTCAATTGTAAAAGTTACTAAAGTTTTTGACTATACGATTAATATATTTTTTGCTAATCTCATAATTTTCATTCTATACATAATAGACGTCGATGTATTTGTGGACACACAGCTTTGTAGCATTATTTTTTTAATTTCTTTTTGTTACGTTTAGAATAAAGTATTGTCGTATCTTACAGACGCACATTTATTTCAAGATTTGCGCGCATAGGAGTCGAAAGTTTGTATAAATACTCTTTCAAGAAAGATTGTAGTTTAGTTTGGCTTTCAAAATTTTTCAGGCAATGCTTTAGCAAAGTAAAAAAAAAAGTAATTTAGCTAGTCGAAAATATTTATTACAATTATTTTATACAGCAATATATGCCGCATAAATTTTACCAATATTTTATATTTTTGCTCGCAGCTTTGGCATAAATATCCGTATTTTATTATCTTCTTTTCATTAATAAGGACAGAGTAAAAAGGCCTTCGGTTACAGTAAATTGTAAATGTTTATTAAAAGAAGGCACCTTGCATAACGTTATCTCGTTTAGCAAGTTTCATACTTCAGCTTATAATTGTCAAGTTTGAACTTTTAAAAATTGTAAAAAGGCATCAGCAAAAAGGCAACAAGCGAAATGAACGTTCACTATTAGCAAACTTTCTTTCATAGAGCATCGAATTACTTAATTCTGCGTTACATGCTTATCGTTACCTGCAACGAATATGTTCAGTGTTCGCAATGGTATCGAACGTTTTTTTCGATAACTGTACAACAATAAATTATACATCTGCGTAAAATTCACATTGTTTCTGAATATAATTTATTTTTAGTTTAGAATTATCTACTTTCAATCGTGTATCAATAAGCTATTACGCTCTTTTACTTTCATCGTCATTCTTTTTCTGCTTTGTCATCTAAACTAAAAACTACGATCAAAGTTTTTAAAAGAACTTTCTTTTTCTCTGTTAAAATAAAAACATTATAACCCGCACCCCTGCTAACGCACTCCCGAGAACACACTTTTCCATAGTCTATTCGCGATAGAGTCTCTATATGCACGCGCGGTCTCAGGGTCTTTAACATAAACAAAATATGACCAACAATTCATAAAGAAATACTAAATAAAATCAATGATTCTCTCTCTTTCATTCTCGAAACATAATATAATAATAATAATAGTCAAAATAAAATTCATAAAAATATTGCGCGAGTCACAAAAAATAAAATAATAATAAAAATCTACATTTTTTCGAGTTGCTGTGAGTTGCAAAGGCATTTTTTATACTTTCTCGTTTGTATTTTTAAGACACTGAGCTTATGGCATTGTGCGGCGTGCCCATCTGTGTCAGAACCTTATCAAGCCATTGTAGAGGACCGTGAAGATGAGTTTCAATCCAGCATGGTGTTGAAGTTACATCTTGACGGTGATATTCTGCACCCCAGCCTTTTACAAATGACATTCTGCAAACACAATTTTTTCTTTAGTTAATAATTTTGTTAATAAATTAATGTTTTATGACCTTACAAATTTAATTATTCTACATATAATTTATAAACAATTTTTTTAACATTGAGCAATATATATATATATATATATATACAATTGTATAAAATTAGAAATATTTATACAACTAGATGTAGCATTAAAGTCTCGATTTTACCTAATTGTACACATTTTTGTGAGTTCATAGACAGCTTCAAAACCATGATTAACGCTCTGTGAAAGTAACTGCGCGAACTCCTGATTGTTAAAAATCTTCAAAGAACACCCAGGCGGTATTTTGCAGACCGTACTAGGATGAAAACCATGATGATGATTACAGTTCCTCGACTGAACAAAAATCGCCGAGTCTGACAAACATTCAGCATACACCTCTCCACCCACATAATACAGATGCACGCCCTTGCCGATGTGTCTCCTCGTGTTCTCAATCGTCGAATTGCGATTGACATTAGACAACTGTCCGAGGCAAAAGCGATCAGAGTTGTTGCTGGGGTTGGTGAAGCCGTCAACAATCACAGAGTGCGACTGGCAGTGAAAGACCTCGCCGACGCGACAGTTGAGTTCATAATAAGCTATCGAGGCCCAGTAGGGTGGCTCCTGATAGCAAACAGGTGCAACTTCGGGACTCGCGGACGTGTCCATAGCTGTGCCACCGTTTCCGGTGTTTGCATTGGCCGCATTATTAGTCGCCACCGTTGAGTCTGGTGGCGGAGACTGACCGTGCTGAGAACCATCTTCTGGAGGAGAATACGCCGGAGGTGGTGTCTCTGGCAGGCCGTTAGAACCGTAAGGACTCTGAGGATTGGTCGTCGCTGAGCCGGGACTAGGAACGGAACCGACCGACGAAATCGGCGAGTTTGGATTTACACCTGTGTTCACTGAAAAGGTAAATCATAGATTAGTATACTATTTTTATGTTGCTTAAATTAATGTTAATAATTTTTTAATAATTATTGAGAAAACTTGTTTTCAATTATGATTTATTAATGGTACTGCTATTGCTTTTATAAAAGAAAGTAGTGGTTTTTCCAAACTATTTCACAGAACTATGACTACAAAAGTTTGAGTTAATACCTGCAACGTGATTGTTTGTTTATGAATCATATGTATGATTCATAAAATTTTTTGATATCTATTAAATGTTTGATTGCAGTACTACTGCACTATTGCAAGATTAACTCTATTTGATGACAATTTTTTAATTTAAAATTTTTCAATACTTAATTCCTACTATTTTACATAATATTTACAATCTTATATTATATAGAATTTTCAGAAAAAATAATTCAAATTTTATATTGATAAGCAAAGTTGCTTCCTTTTAAGTTAAGTAGCCATTTATAATTCACCCACCTGCATTCGTAGCAGAAGGATTAAATCCAGTGGAGGAGTAGGATACATTATGAGGCATAGTAGGCTCGGTGAGCTGTTGGAATGGCAAGAGCGAGTGGCCAGGCGCAAATTCGGAATGTCTCGGCACGAGAACCGGCGGCAAGACCGGACTCTCTACTCTTTTGTAATGGTAGGGATTGATGCAGACCTCCTTCTGCTTGGCCGAGAACGGATACTGACACAGCTCTAGCGGCTTGAGCTCGTGATGTGATTGCAAGTCGGGCCATCTCCAGACTCTGCAGTAAATGACGTGTGGTAGGCCCTTGCGATGCGACACTTGCAACCTACCGTCCAAACTGCGGGGAATCGTAACGCACTTGCTCGGCGTGCCCGGACAGCTTAGGGCCCGCTCGAGCTCCTCGATTGCACCCTTTCGCTTTTTTAATTTTTTCACCAGTGAGTCTACTGCTTTTTCAGCCCATTTTTCTTCCTCATACCCTTGCTTCCAGCTAAGAAGCTTCTTGACTGCTGGGCTTGTAAAGGTAAAAAGACTGTTTAGAGAAGACATTGGACCTGAACTCGATGATCCTTCTTCATCTTCCATCTTCAATGCTACGTTTAATGTTTGGCTCCGTGAGCGGGCACTTAGAAATCTAGTCTGCTTTTACAACTAAAGTAACCAGCACTAAAAGTAAAAATAAATAAATTAGTTAATTTACTACAAAACTTAAAAATTCATTTATTTTACTAAATTGATGTATTACAATTAAAATTTACTTATTAATAAACTTTACACTATAGATACAGACAGTGCATTTTTTGAAGACTTGGAATTCAGCTGATTGCATTGTTATATTTTGTATAATAAATTTTAAACATTAAATTTTCAAAATTTTTTAAAACTTATTCATTACCTCAAACTGACAAACTATTGAATGATCGATGAATCATCAAGTGATTCATAAAATTTGATTGGTGAAAAATTGATTTTCATATTTCAAAGTTTTTAAATTGCAATATAAATTATCAATTTGCTTTTCTAAAAAAGTTTTATTCAACTAGATTTATAGCTAAAATGATAAACTTACCACACTTAGGCTACATTTATGCATCAACGGTTTAACATCTTGTTGCAAATTATTGTATTCCACTTGATAAACATTCCAAAATATTGTGCAATGTAAATCTTTAAATACAAGGCCTTTCCAGTACGATTAAGATTGTCTCCCTTCTTTCAGTATTGTCAGTCACCTGAAAAGCAATTGTCTATTAACTCCAATTTAATGACAAACAGATCAAAAACTTAGCAACATAATCACGCATACAATAAAATAGCAGGGGTTAACAATGAAGCAGAGGGCTCTAGACAGGCAGAGATGAACACATCGTTGGCTAACGGTTGAAACCAGATTGAAACTAAGTGAGCAAGCAAAATTACTCAATAAAGAGGTCCTTTATCCATTATAAATCTCCAGCCATCACTCTTGACTCATTGCACAGCCCATCGAGTCCTCAGCTCATTGCAGCACCCAAAGCACTTTCCCAGCACAACAAGTATCCATTTAAAGCTCCCAAGCCCTGAAGAACCTGCTAGCAGTATCTTTCTTCTAAGGGAACCACCGAGTAGGCGCGCGCTCGCGCGAAAAACAGTGGCAGGAGACTCACGTTGCTCGGACGTAGGATTCGCTGACGTCGACGACAACGTCGCCGCGCTGCCTGTGCTCGGGTGAGCGAGAGAGCGAGAATCTGGCCTCGGTGTGACTCGCTTCCTCGCCGACGACTACGGAGAGCTGCGTTACCCCTCTGTGAGCTCGAGCAGTTCGGGATTTCTCTCTCGCTCGCTTGCACAGCTCGCTCGCGCTCTCTGTGTATGTGTTATATAGCTAGCGTGTGTAATATGGCCATTGGGGGAAAATGGCGGACGGTCTGTTTACGCCTTCGACGGTGCACGCAGAGTCGGTGTGCGGAGTCGCGCGCGCGCGCACAAAAAATCCGCGAGCGAACCCTGCCGCCGCCGCAGCTGCCGAGCTGATGTGGAGAGGAGAATGTGAGAACGTGTGGGTGTATAGGGAAAAGCCGCCGCTTCCTGGGGTGTCCCGCGAGCGCTCGATTCGAAACGAGCTGGACCAAAAGGTACATATATATATATATAAATTAAAAAAGCGAATGTTATCAAAGAACATTGTAGAGATTGCTTTTGTGCTAAGCCAGCATGAAATGATTCTTCACACGGGTATAGTATAGTTAAGGGATGATTTGTTGTTGAGGTTTAGTAAGATGTCTTTGAAAAGGGTTTCGATCATCAGTTGCAATTGCACTTGGGTGATAAATCGCTTGATTCAAAGGGTATTGAATTTTTCGTTGCATCAAAATTTCAAGAACCGAAAGATTAGAGCTTGATGAATTCACAAGATTAACCTGATGTTACCGCATTTTTATTCCGCGTATTATTTGATTGGAATGCTTATTCGCTTCATTTTTAAGATATACCTAATAAAGAAAATTATATTTCTTTTTATTCTTGGATATTGTTATAAACAATTTCTATAAATTGTATTTGAGCTGATAAATCGTTCGTATTTTAGACACTAACTTTTTTAGCTCAAAACATTTTTTTACAATTTTTTTATTAAATATATATAAAAACCAATAATAAATTGTGATCGAAATTTTACTTTAAAAAATTGTAATATTAAAAAATGTGTGCAATATAAAAATTGGTATTTTTAATTTTATATTAAAATTTATTACATTTTTATACGAAGTATGGGAGTGTGTGAAGATTTTCTTTATGAACCAAATCCTTTTGGGACCTAAGGTTAAAATAATATATAAACAATTTTTTTATATATGAACAAAAAACAAATACGTAACAATACTTTATCGTAACGAAAACATGTGAGCAGATTATGTTTTACAATTTAACTCTCTTTTTTTATAGATTACCATATTTGAATAAAAAAATGTTGAAAATTGTTAAAGTTTCCAGAAAATTTAGTAACAAATCATAAAAAAAAGAACCTTGCAAACAACATTTTTCTTTCAAAATCAATCATTTCAATTGTCGCGCTTTAAATCGTTGTGTAAAACGACCATTGGCCAATAGCAGACCAAAATACAAAATTGGAGAGGGGACAAACGGCTCACGTCACAACCTCATCACGACCAATTGAACTGCGAGAAGAGAGAAAAGTCGATCAGCGACGTCGGTCGATACGAGAGAGTGAGGCATCCCCTGGACGCCATATTCGTTATATCGCAACTTAGGCTTCGAAATCGACGCTTATTTCTGTCGGTGGACTGCAGCTCTTCAATAGATAAATATCGATATATTTGGTTCAAATATATATCGCTCACTCGTTAGCTGCATGATATCTAACCAAAGTTCGAAATCCGGGACATCCAGCGCGCGAAATCAAAACAAGGCTCCGATTTGTTTTTTGGATATATTCTTCTTCTGGGAGTTGGAACGGAGTTTTTTGTAATGGTGGGGGCTTTTTATTGTTCGATGCAAAGGATAAATTTAAGACTAATATTGTAAGTTTTATAGTTTAGAATAAGTTTTTTTCAATAAAAAGACTAATAAATAATTAGTCAAAGTCAGTAGAATTTTTTAATCTTAGCCTTTAAAAATTTGTTGAATGTAAATTAGAGTTTTTAGTATATTTTTAGATGATTGTTTTGTTTGTTCTATTTTATATTTTCAACAGGTGCAGCGGAAACTTTTAGAAATAATTTTAAGCATTTTTAATTAGAAAGAAATTAGTTTAAAATCTAAAATGGATGCTACCAAACTGTTAATCTGCAACAAAACTGAGATCGTAGAAGTTGAAGATGAAAATATGACAAATTCTGAATTAGAAGCAGAAGTTGAAATTATGGAACAGGAACATGAAGAAGAAAAAATGACGCAAAATAAACAAAATGGGATGAGAACAGTTTTTGCTAAATTTATGGAAGAAAAGTATACTATCACTTACCGACAGCTTGTTGTACCTAACTCAATGAGAAGCATTTATTGGAAACATTTTGGCTTTCCTGCAGATGAAGATGGTGAAATTTTGACAAGAGTAAAAATAGTTTGTTTGCTCTGTAAGACTCAGATAGCTTATAACAGAAATACAAGCAATCTCAGAATGCACTTACAAAATAAGCATGCTAGGGAATTGCATGAACTTGAAACTATCAGTCCACCTCGCAAACAAATTCTAACACCAGAGAGCAAAGAAAGGAGAGCCCAAAAAAGAATATTAAAAGCTGCAATGGCTAACAGTGGACAGCATATTTATACAACTAACGCAGATGGCACTGTGCACGTTGGAGGAGACATTCAATTTGTAACGGATCCTTCAATTACTTTTCCTGAGCATTGTGTCGAAGAAGATGCGGGTGTAAGCATTGCTAAGCCTTTAAAGCTGATGATTAAAGGTGCTCCAATCGATACGGTATCCACTACTAGTAATCAAAATGTAACATTTGTATTATCAGATGAAAATCAAACAGCTGCTTCTAATAGTAATACTAAGTCAGTCTCAGAAGCTGTAGTAGAATTTTTAATAATAGATTTGCAATTACCAGAAATTGTTCAAGAGCAAGGATTTCAAAGGCTAATAGCTACTTTGAAATCTCCATGCCAAATACCTAGTAAAAATTCATTGGAAGAAGAAATTATCCCTAGAACATATGACACATTTAGACAAACTATATTGGCTAATATTGCCTCTTTGACTACTGAAGTAAGTTTATCAGTGGAGGAGTGGAAATCCAATTTTGGGGAAAGTTTTTTCACATTTCTTATTAATTACCAAAGTCCTGGAGAAGCTTCTTTAGAATCAAAAATTTTATGTACAATACATGGTTCTGCAGAGTGGGATGAACAACAGTGGGGAATTACTATAGATTCTATAATTGCTGATTGGAATTTAAAAATAGAAAAAATTACAGCTGTTGTTGCATCAACAAGTAGGATTGAACTGATAAATGCTCTGAGAAATAGAGAATTGTGTGTCTTTCCTTGTTTACTAGATTCTCTTCAAGTTTGTGCACAAGCATGCTTTGACAATGAACAAGTGGCCAAGATTTTGGATAATTGCAGAGCAATCATTGGAGCTATTACAAGTCATCCTGATGCTGCAGCTGAATTGGCTTTGCAGGAACAATTTGCTGGGGTACAAACAATTTATTATTTTTTCAATTTATAAAATTAGTATATTAAATTCTTACATTTATATTTTTTAATTATATTTTCAGTTGGATGAAAATACAATGGTCATGGACTATCCAAATGTATGGACTTCAACGTACTCAATGCTTCAGCAAATGATTCCACGCCGAGAAATAATCACTTCAATTCTTAGTACCTTAGATGGAATCGATCAAAATTCCATAGATCTCAATGATGATCAATGGCAAATCATCAACGATCTAGTTGATGTACTTGAACCATTTAAAGTTACAATTATTACTTTAAGCGAAGAGAAAATGCCTCTAGTTTCACTATTGAAACCATTACTTTGGCAACTTGTTTCGGCTCATCTTAAAGTCAAAGAAAATGATAGTGTAAATGCGCGGACTTTTAAGGAATCTCTTTCAGAAATGCTCTGTCAACGTTATGCTGATTCAAACGTCAGTTTGTTGTTGCAAATTGCGACTACTCTTGATCCACGGTTTGTTATAAGAATTTTTTAAATTGAGCTTTACGTTTTCAAAATATAAATCTAATCTTTTCATTTTCAATTTCTCCAGTTTTAAAGAGGTACCGTATGCAACTGAAGAAGACAAAAAAATGGTTTCGGCACCGATAAAAGGAATGTTGACGAAACTCATTGGCGAAGATGACGACACTGCTGACGTTAAAATGGAAACAGAATCAGCTGCAAAAAGAACACGGTTGTCAGGTATATTTTTATATTAATATTAATATTATTTACATTTATATTAATCATTCAATTAATGAAAACTTTATTTGTACAGGAATGGAAATATTGCTTGGTAATTTTAGAGCCAATAAACGTGGCACGTCCGCTCAAGACAAAGCGGAGCTCGAACTTGCTCAATATCAGTCAGAGGCTACAGCACCCTTGGATAATTGTCCTTTACAATGGTGGGCTAAAGTTTCAGCGAAATGCCCGAACCTCGGACACATAGCCACTCGTTATAATTGCGTTCCTGTGTGCTGCCCGCCACCGTCACGAATACCTGCTGAAATCCAAATGACCTATAACGCCAAACGAGCTGCCCTACCTCCCCATCTAGTCGATAAAATGCTCTTCCTACATGCCAATCATAATCTTGTCTAAGAAACAAGAATGTTAAATGACAATTTTCTGACTTTTATGGATAAGTAAATTTAGATTAAATTTAGGTGAAAATATTTGATTTAAAAGTATCCAGTTTTACGTAAGTAAAGCTAAAATACTATAAATTGAACATAAAAGGAGGTAAGTTGTTAAAACATCTTTTATTAAAATAAAAATATCAAGTGAAAATAAATATCTTGATATATGTAAATAATGATATAGGTTTATAATGATAGGCCTATTAGATTAGTCATCCATTCGTAAGCATTAATAATGATTGATTTAGTGAAAATTTAGCATTAAATTAATTAAAAATTCTTTTTCAACGTTGTACAATAAAGTGTAAAATATATGATATCTTCGAGAATCTGTAGGTTTCTAAACCTTCACAGTTTTTTCAAAATAATTGTAACTATAAATATTTTCATGGATTGATAATTTTTTTGTTTGAATTGTAGTGCGAGGTAAATATATAAGTTAAATAAGAGTTTTGGCTACATTACTCTGAGTTTATTTTTAAATTTCTCTTCTGATAAGTTAATAAATTTTTTATAATATATATTTTGAATATCATAATAATCGTTGTAAATACAAAATATATCTATACATATATATAAAATTATTATATTTCAAAAGAGATCGTTTTATATATTAACTGATAGGTATTAAAAATTTAATATTAATAATAAAAAGAATACATAATTCGATATTATTGTGAACAAAAATTTAAATATTTTTGTACAGCAAATTTCTGTAATTATTAAAATAATCACTCATAATATTGTTAATAAAAGAACGATAATAAAAAGTGTTAATTAGATCAATTGTATTGAAAAGATTTTATTTTTATGTCGGTTTACAAGTCTTATGAAAGACTGAATTGCCTTTGCATCCATTTTGATCCTTCATGAAACCTTGGGTCACTGATTAAGAGAGATGCTCTTTTACTACAATAGTAATACAATACTGCAGCTAGCATAACAAAAGCAATATTTATATTAATACAAAATCCAATAAAAAAATAATTCTTTCAAATAAAGAATATTTACTTGATCTTTGAGCTGAATAAAGTCCATGATAAGCCATTGTCCAAAAATGACTTAAAGGTAAAGTCCAATGGACTGTCATATGCCATGAATGCAATCCAATACTCAATACAATGTAAATAACACAAATTAACAAGGTTGTTCGAAATTGTGTATATAAAAGTTGTATTAAACCTGCCTGAAAATTAAACATTCAAAATTTTTATACTTAAAACATATCAATATTTATTTTATGCTCTTTTTTTTTTTTTCTTAATTGTTCTTACTTGAAAAACGTATGTAGAAAAGAAGTTAGCTAAAAGTATAGTCAATGCAATAATAAGACAGAAATCTTGAATACTGAAAAACAAATATAGTGAAATTTTATTATTTATTTTTAAAAATAATTAAAAATTATTAATTACACTTACACATAAAGAACAAGTAAATCTGCTGGATGACTTCTTGCAAAACTTGAAAACGAATTAACACCGATATCAAACAGTAAACAAATATATTGCAAAATTAACGTAAAAGAATATTTCTTTTGTGTTAACATTTTTCAAACTCATAAACTACAGTGTTTAAAATATTAAAAAAGACGAAACAAACAGGTTAAAGTCATGTTCTATTAAAAATTTGAAGTACAAGAATTGTTGTCGTAGCAACGCGTTTATAAATTTGAATCACATAAGTATAAAGTGTTCATAAAGGCATTGACTGATGTTGACACAAAAACCTTTTAATCTAGTTACTGTATTTGAACAAGCTTAATTAATCATTAATGATTAAATAAATTAATGAAATTTATATTTTCAATTTCTTTTTTTTCAACAAAATGAATTTTTTAATTACTTTTCTTGCAATTTTTATATTCTAAAACGTTTAAAAAATTCATAATATACAAAAATTTTAATATTCAAAAATATTATTCAATGATCAAAAAATAATATAAAGTAAATTAGGATTTCAATTTTGTTCAATTAGTCTATTTATTTAATAATGAAAATCTAAATTAACATTAAAGTACCGTTTATTGGCCAATTTTAACCATAAGATGATAAGATACATCAATAAATTTCAGCGGGTTCACGCTCAAAATTCAAAAATCAAAAATGGCGCTGTCAGGAAAGCGGGAAGACTTGATCCACGTGCCTTGGTCATCTGTGTAAGTAAATAAAACTCAACTTAAACTCAAAATTTGTTGTTTTATTTAAAAAAAGATATTTTAATCTTTTGTATTCTTTATACGATTGAAATCCAGCTTATTTTACTTACTCCTTTTTATCAAACCAAAAAATTATAACCTATTACGTATACAACGATCTCTGTTTGAAAACAATGCTTTTAAGAAATAAATAAAACATTTTTTAGAGAAGAATGGCTGCAAGTATACAAACAAATTTATTCAGGCGATTTGACAGAGCAGCACAAGGCTTACGAGTCACTTCTAGTATGGAAAGCAAGGTTCTACAAATAATAAGCAAGCCTTATATAAATGGGAGATGATGATGTTAATTTAATTTTTGTTTTAGAATACCCAAATTGCCAGTTGGAGTAGAATGCACTTTAGGCATGATACAAGTTTGTCTGAGGGATAGAGAATATACACCAAAAATTAACAATGGTGAAATGTCCATTTCATATGAAAATGATTTACGAATGATGTACTCTACAGTAATAATGAAATTTCTTAATCACATATCAAATATTGCTCATACTAAACAAACGTCGTTATTTGTTATTGCTAAGCAATTGAATATTCCTGATTGGATTGTTGATCTCAGACATGATATAGCTCATGGTCATGAGTTACCTTCTATTGATGTTATGCGTGTAGTTGCCAATATTTTATTGACTTGGTTACATGTGAGTTAAATTTAGAATTCTTTATTGAAAATTGCTACAAGTAACTTTTTTTGATTATTTTTAATTTTTCACAGGAAGAGTATTGGGCAGCTGAAGCAAAAAATTTACAAGAGACTTTAGAAGCAGCTGAAACTCATTCAGTTGATTCAGAGGATGAAGTCTTAATTAATTTAATTGAATTATGGACTGCAATTGGTTTATATATAAAAACAAAACATGTTATTATATCAGATTTACCAGATACTGATATAAGGTAAAAATATTTTAATACTTCCAAGTATTTTTTTTTGACTTAAAAATTATAATTATCTTTTAATACTTAGTTTTTTTTACCTACTTATTTTAGAGATGAACTGAATAATGTGTTTGCTAAAAATAATGAAAGAAATGAAAATGGTTCAACTGAAAGTATACCTCTAATTAAAGATGAAATGCACCTATCAGATGTATTAAATATACTTCTATCAGAAATATCAAAAAATCTTAAGAAAAGTAACTCTTTGATGAAAAGAGATAGGATAGTTATTGAATCCATTTTAAACAATGAAGCATTTTTAACAAATTCAGAAATTTTATCAATATTTATTGAAGAAAAATCTGAAGAAAAACGCAAAAATTGTTTGCCTCAATCATTGATAGATTTTTGGAAAGATTTTCTTGTTTTATTGCAGGAAAAAAAGCTTTTATTTTCGCTTTTCTTACAACTTCTAGAATTAATCAATAAGGAGAATGATAAAAATCGGCAACTCCTTGCTTCATTATGGATAAAAGCAATTGCTCAAATATTTAAGAAACAAAAACTTACTCGTTATGTGTATCAAACGTTAGAGCAAAAATTTGATAACGAAAATAAAAAATTAGATTCAAAGGAATTCATTAAAAAAGTTGAAAACGAAGTAGAAAAGTGTTATCCAAAACTTAAAAATGTTTTGAGTCTTAATATTGACGGCGATTTCCCAAATTGCTTGACAGACTCAAGCTTTGTAAAAAGACTGATTTTAAAGTTTAATGACTTTTCCGAACATTATCTACCTGAAATATCTTGGTTTCTCGAATGTGACTCCACAATGAAAGAAAAGTTGTCAACTTTTATAAACGCATTAGCACAGCAAGATGAAAAAATGGAAGTTGAAAGTAATGAAGAAAGAAATAAGATGTACACTATTGAAGATATCAAAGAAATAGAAAGTAATGAAAAGAAAATATCAAGAAAGTCAGAAAAGAGAAAAGAATTTACAGATTCTAGAATTCGTAATACAAAATGGACTACAACACCAGGTAATTTAAATTTTTATAAACAATGTTGTAAAAAATTAATTAATTAATTTATTAATTTCAGATAATTATAATTGGAGCAACTGCCTCATTGGTATTTTACCTTGGCAAGTTAATGATATCCAGCCAACCGATTCGTTGATATTTTCACCGTCGGAAATTCGTTATGCAATTGTTAAAAATGTAGAACTTCCGAAAATTCTAAAATAGACATACACAAATAAAATAATACAAAAATAAATAATTTAGTTGTTTAAATCGATTGTTTTTAATGAATCTCGAAGATAATATTGGAACGATAATAAATTGGCAGCGGTATTTATTAATGAAATAAAGAAATAAATTATTAATTTAAATTTAAATGAAAAGGTACTCAACTTTAAGAAAAAGAATTGCTTAAAAGAACAAAAAACCTTTACAGAAATATCTTTAAACAATTCAAAATTCATCCTCCTATTTAAAACAGGAATAAAGTTTAATTAAAAACCTTAAAAATTAAACTTTAGTAAACATAAAAAGTAGATTTTAAAACGGTCTCCCATCCAAATGAAAAGGTACTCAACTTTAAGAAAAAGAATTGCTTAAAAGATCAAAAAACCTTTACAAAAATATCTTTAAACAATTCAAAATTCATCCTCCTATTTAAAAGAGGAATAAAGTTTAATTAAAAACCTTAAAAATTAAACTTTAGTAAACATAAAAAGCAGATTTTAAAACGGTCACCCATCCAAGAATCAGCCGCACGAAACGCTGCTTAACGCTTGAATTTTCCGCGAAAATTAAGAAAAAATAAAAATAATCGATTGTTTTTAATGAATCTCGAAGATAATATTGGAACGATAATAAATTGGCAGCGGTTTTTATTAATGAAATAAAGAAATAAATTATTAATTTTAATTTAAGTAAAAGAATAAGTTTTTTGCTTAAAAGAACAAAAAACCTTTAAAGAAATATCTTTAACCAATTCAAAATTCATCCTCCTATTTAAAAGAGGAATAAAGTTAAATTAAAAACCTTAAAAATTAAACTTTAGTATAAATAAAAATTAGATTTTAAAACGGTCACCCATCCAAGAATCAGCCGCATGAAACGCTGCTTAACGCTGGCGGCCGGTCGGTGCAGGCAGCTAACTCTCTCGCTCGCTACTCATTTATGAATTTTCCGCGAAAATTAAGAAAAAATAATACATTAATTGACTTACCTGAATTTTCGATCCACTGCTGTTGTTTTTCGTCTACAGCTGGAAATCGAAACAAATGGTAGCCGTTCTGTGGTCCATTTTTGCAATGCAAATATTTGCACTGATGATAGAACCAATTTCTATTCATCTTGGTCCTCTTGAGCTATTTTAACTATCACTTTTACACAAACGCTTTGTGAATCAAAAAACACTCCCGATTGCGAGGCGATTATTGCTCCGCGCCGTTCGCGACTGACTTGGCGAGAGAAAGAATAAACAATTGAAAGCTTTAAAGCGCGCGAAAGCACGCGGCATTTGTTAATTATATACATGTGTCCATGTGTGCAACCACGTTGGCGGCAGCACTGTTTATTTAAAAGGACACATGGATATATTACACCCGGTTTACAAATGTTTAAAAAACGATATATATTAAATAAATTGTTCTCTTCGAGAAAAATATACAAATCCATAAAACTGCACATATCGCTTTTAAATTAAAAAATAAATTACTTAAAAAACAAATTTAACATAAATTAAATAAAAGGGTCCAAGCCCATAAATAATAAACTTTTTATATACATAAAAGAAAAATGCAATTAAAAAATCTTTTTTATTTATCTTTAATAAAAATTTTATTGCATTAAAAAAGTTTTTTATTAATGCAATTAATACAAATAAAATACTGTTTTAATTAAAAAATTAATAATTCTAAATAGTATTTATAATACAAAAAAGTATTTAAAATAAGAAAAAAAATTCTATCCTGGGTTGGATTTGAACCCAAACCTTTCGGTCTAAAAAGGGATTTAATGGCATCGTCCTTTAATCTGCATGCTCGACGACCAATTCACTTTTTAAATTAAGTACGGGAAATGGCTCGCTCATTAATAGCTAAAAAAATTATTTACAATTCATAAAACCTCCCCCAGGCTACGTGATTGTCGGATCTACTCATTTATTGCTTAAAGAATTATTGATAATGTTTTAATACTCGCCCGCGTCATGTGGTTGTTAGGTGCACGCACGTTTAAACTAATTAAAAACTTTAAAATGAATGAAAGAGTATGTTATTAGAGATAAAAGATAAATTTAATCAAAGAATTTTTGTTTACATTATTTAGCCGTTATCACAAATGATAGTTTTTAATTAAAAAATGAATTATTTGAAAAAGAAAAAATTTTAATATATTGTACAGGTATCTAAAATAAAAAAAAATTCTATCGTGGGTTGGATTTGAACCCCAATCCTTTTGATTCAAAAAGCGACTCATAAAGCATCACGCGTTAACCCGCACGACCAACATTGCACTTTTGAAGTGTAGTATAAAGACTGAAAATCATATATGGTGATCGGCTTACCCGTTTGCATATTACTGATTTAGCAATTTGCAATTGCATTTAGTTTTCTAAAAATTAAAAAATTGCTTTTCATGTTTAAATCAATTAATTTTGATATAAATGAAAAGTAAACCGAAATACAGTTGGTCAGGAAAAATTATTTTTACTTATATATTTAGAAAATGGAAATTATGGAAAATATGTTTTGTGAAGAATTGATTAATAAATTTTTATGTTTTGCAATCATATATATAGCATTGCATTATTTATGTTAATAAAGAACTTTTAATTTAATAATGCAATTGGGTCCTTCCATGAAAAATTTCATTATAGGTCCGTGAGATAGAATATTGAAAAATAATGAAGACGTATTTTTTCTTTTTTCATTTTAACGTTTATTAACAAAAATATAGCGGATTAAAAATCACCGTGAATGCGACGTCATAGCAGGGTAATATATATCTATATATTATGTACAACACTCTATAATCG
>UCOL01002294.1:0-26814 GCA_900474335.1 Ormyrus nitidulus
TAAGTAGGCTAAGAATTATTTTTTAAAAGTTCTATATTTTGGTTCACAACTACCTTAAAAAGGAGTTTATTTGAATTAAAAAAATATTTAACCGATTGCCCGCAATGAAGCTTTCTTTGATTTCAAGAAATTTTTTTCTCAGTGAGTATTACGCATTAGTAAACTTATGGCAGAATTCCTAATAATTGAATTGTATTTTTAATACACTTACATTGTTCTGCGAAGATGCCATGATGATTTTTCTCCTTAGTACAGCGTCAAATTAATGGACACCTTATTTTCAAATCACTACTTTTTCACGCTTATAAATTCTCTTATGAACTATGCTAAGTTCACCAGAGATTTAATTTTCGGTTTTCGAACTCGGTTGCTTCTGCCTGGAGTCGGTTAACTAAAATAACTCGTCGAGTTTTCAGAATAAGACTGAAATCTTTTCGACAAGGGTCAACCTATTGCAAGACCTCCCACCCCCGTTTATGCCGATAGTGTTAGAAAATAAGCCATACACTTTTGGGACCTTAGAGTGGGAAGGAACATCGGTATTCGATTGGCTGTGAACATTTTTGCGCATGCACTTTTGGGCCTTTGAGTTGGAAGGGATAATGGTATTCGATTGGCTGCAAAAACTTTTCCGTGTCTATCTATCGCCTTGACAGGGAAAGAGAGAGAGAGAGAGAGAGAGAGAGAGAGAGAGGGAAGAGGGAGGCTATGAGCAAGTACAGCTGCGGCACTTCTATCCGCCCTGTCATAAATTCTCTAGAAAGTATTACCTGATTCAGGTGTAAATTTGAAAATAGGCGCATGCTAAATTTTAGATATAGGGTTGACGATAATAAAATGGGATGAGAAAAGACGAGTGAAAAACAAAGCAAGTTTGTGGAAACTTTAAAATTTTTGGGGCAGAGAGAGAGAGAGAGAGAGAGAGAGAAAGAGAGGGACAGAGGGAGGTGTCGAGCAAGAATAGCTGCGGGACTGGCTCTTATTACCCCATCATAAATCAAAGCATTATCTGATCTATATCTAAACTGAAAATTTCAGAAAACCTTGAACAATGTGCCTGTTTTAAATTTATAATACTTATAGTATTCATGTACTGCAGAAGTTTATCCCCAGCATCCCTGAAACTTTCATCCTAAAAATTTTTGCTACTTTTCGGAACAGCCAGAGTCCTAGCTAAGAAGACGCCCGCTCATAGAGTTGAATCCATAAAAAAAGAAAGCCAGCGGCCAGCGGCACTCTTTCCGGGCTCTCTTCCACCCCTCGAATAAATGTCCGAGCGGCGATATACGCATGACGTGGGGCAGCTTCTCTCTCTTTCTCTCGGGCACTTTATGCGGGATATTGTTTTCAATAAAGCGTCGCATCAATCAGACTTTGCGCGCCTCTCGTCCGAAAATCGTGCGAGCGCAAGATGTTCGAAATGCGCCCGACGAATCCAACGACCCCGGAGATCACCGAACTGACCATCTTCTTTGCATAATGACTCTCGGTTGCTGTGCGTTTCCCCCCGCCCTCTCCCCCCTCCCTCTCTCTCTTTCTCTGGCGCGCACACATTTTGGAAGCAACAGCGGCTGAGTCGAGAGCTCCGCTCCAAATTGAACGATAACGGTAATATCTATGGGACAGTGGTGGCCGCTTGTACCGAGTGGGAAGCTAAATGAGCCTTTCGTTCCGACGTCATGTGAATTTCATACATGGGAATCGTTGCTGGACGGGAATCAGCATTCAATTTTTGAACCAGGCCTGTATCGGGCTGTTTTGTATAAGTAGATGAGTTCCGTCCTTGCTGGACGATAAGGACTTCTTGGTTTCGATCTGCCCTGCTTCTTATTTGTAGTTATTTCAAGCCGATAAAAAAGAATTTATAATTTTTCAATTATTGATATTTTTTTGAATTTTTTTTATCCCTATTATATAGAAACGGCCATACTTGAGTTGCATATATTGTCTATAAAAATTTGAGTTATAAGAGAATTCACATAAAACAATTAAAGGGGTTATATACCGAAAAAATTTTGAAAAATCAATTTTTTTTATTTGATTTTTTAATTCTTTATTTTATCAAAAATTAATAATAAAAATTTGTCAATTTTTCTCAGTTTTTCTTAATCGTTGGCCCTAAATGATATAAAAAATAAAGTTTTAAGCCCTGTTTTATGCCAATCCATCTAATGGTTCAAACTGAATTTGACGCTAAAGCAAAAAATTAGATATTACAATATCTCTGAATCAAAATCTACAGACTTCTGTCTGTGCTCATTTGATGAAGAACGAGCTATATTTTTATTATAGGAATAGTATAAACGATTACTAATTTAAATTTCTTTTTTACAGGTCATGAAAGTGATAAAACAAATGGGTATATAGCCCCCTTAAGATAATTTTAATTGTAATTTAAAACATAGTCAAATCATTCACATTTAGCCAATTTTTCTCTTTTATACCGGTTCATAATATTTTTCAATTGCTTATTTTCTTATTCGCGCTTAAAATTTCATTTGTTATTACCAAGACAATTCCCATAAAGTTAAATTATGCACAACAATATTCCTACGTAAAGTAAGCCATTATTCTGTTAGTTCTACTCGGCAAAGTTAATATCTCAAAGGATCAATTTAGATAATTATCGCAGAAGCGAAAGACGCAGACTGGAGCACGGCGCAGAGCCCCGGCGTAATTCAATAAAGTCTCTCTCTCTCTCAGCGAGCGCGGATACGTATACGAAAACTCGCCGCGCGCGCGCAAAACCCAACACATTTATTGCGATTTCGCAAAATTCGCCGCGCGCGCGCGCCTATCTTCCCGGTCCGACGTACACATGCCCCGATCTCGCACGCTCGATCTCGGAGGCCCGAGCGAGAAGAAAAAGCCGGGGCTACGGCTAATAACGGCGGCAAATTGCAAATTATGTTCGGCTAATTGATGTCTTCGGAAATTACAGGCAGACCGAGAGGAGAAAGAGAGAGAGAAGGAGGCGAGAGGCGGAAAGGAAGATACAGAGAGAGAGAGAGAGAGAGAGAGAGCAAGCGCGCACCGCGCGGTAATTTAAATGTCAAAGGAAATTGTTTGATTATTTACTATGCAAATGAAATTGTTTAAGGCGAGCTCCGCGCGGGGCCGGGATAATTTCGCCGCGCGTTAATTGGATCAAGACGTCGGATTCAGGAGCGATCTCCTCTCCTGCTGCGGCGCGCGGCAGCTTCCCTCAATTATGTCCCCCGGGGAAGGCCTATACGTGTCGCAATAATTTTCGCGGCCGTTCCTCTCGCGCGAGCCGCCGCGCTTTCTGCGTTGGCCAATCGCGCCAAATCGCCGAGCCGATCGCCCGTCGCAGTCGTTATTATTATTGTTGCAAGGAATGTTCATTTCGACACTCCGCTCTGCGATGTTTATATGTGAATCGATTATTCAAGGGAGACTCGATAATGGAGACGTTCGAGGGAAGGTCAATCGAAACGATTGATCGAGAAAAGTGATTAAAATCGCCGTAAATATCCGTAAACTTTCTTAATTCTTATTACGTTTGACCAAAACTATATATTCACTGAAAGCAATTAATTTCTGAAGAAAGCTCCCGAGCCCTTAACGAAGTATACAAATGATATTTCGTATTAGAGCTCGAAACATTGTACTCGCTCGTTGTCGGAATACGTCGTTACGCGCCCGGCGACGGCGCGCATAAATACCATTCGCGGGGCAATCTTGTCCAACATTATTCCAACTAAACTGTCATAAACGGGAGGAAATGAAAAGAGCTGCTTAATAGGTTATATATGCAAATTCGTGACGTAGCAGATTGGCGAGAAGGAGAGAAAGGAGGCAGGGAGGTGTGCAGACGGGCGGAATGCTCGCTCGCCAAAGGAGCCGAGCGGAGTAAGTAAGAGGAAGTGCTAAAAAGGGGTGGATCGCTCTCGTCGGCTCTCTCGCGCAAGCCCTCGGGGACTTAATCCGAAAGGATTAGCTCTCTCTCTCGCTCTCGGCTCCGGAGGCGATGACGATCTCGGATCAACAAGGCAATCTTAGCTGACACTTCTTTATTCGGCAGTAGGAACTTTTTAATGCGATCCGCCCCGCCCCTCGGAACTTTTTGTCCGCGTTTTGCGTGTCGTCGCTAAAAATTGTGTGCTTGCATCGAGTTACATGAAGCTATAAAGTTTTAAAATATTGGAAAAAAATTGTAAATTTGACTTTAATAATCCCTGTAATAAATGCACTCTGATTGAAAACTCGCGTCAGCAAATAATATTCACAGACGTAGCAGGAAACTCTCTCTCTCTCTCTCTCTCTCTCTCGCCGGCGCTCCGCTCCACTGATTAATGTCCCGGCAATCACGAGCTTCCATAAACCCCGCGAGAGCAGCTCGAGCCCGAGAGCGAAGCTTTTACGTTACAATGTCGCTTTCGTCGCGCCTTCCTTTATCGCGATCGAGACTCGTCGGGCGAAATGCCCTCTCTCTCTCTCTCGACTCCTTACGCCTTTCCAAAGGCGACGCGGCCCGGATATTCGACGAGCCGTTTTCAATATCTCCCTCTCTCTTTCTCTCGGTCGCCTTTTTTTCCCTGCCTTTAAGGGCTCCGAGCGATCGTAAAGCCATTGTCGGGCTTTCCGGTAACGTTGTGTCTTTGATGCCGGAGCCTCGTGCGAAGTGCGCACAAAGGCGCACCGACGTCGTTCGCCGATATTGCCGATGTAACGGCTCTATTATGAAGGAGCCTGCTCAATCGGCGGAAGTGTCGGAAACTCATCGCCGCGCCGAGATGCGTCATTTTGCATGAAAAATGTGTGCTTCAGTCTCCTGTTACACTGACGTTACTTATTCACGGCAGCTTTCAATTGCATACCAATTTTTTTTATAGGAACTGCAATCATCCAAAATTGCAAGAATTTAAACAAAAATTATTCACGGGACAATATCCACTACATTATCAATATTAACAGAATTCGAATTTCATCAATCACGGAACAGAAGCGATCCCTCTTACCCCCGCAACGAATACAATAAAAATTTTAATCGCAGATAAACACATCCATCGTTCCGGCCGGCAAAAAGCCATAGCAAACATGCTAATTCGAACGGGAACGCAGAGCACACAAGTGCAACGCGCTCTTCAATATTTAGAGCTCCCTCTCAATATTTCATCGTCCTCGGCGCTTCCAGCACCTCGCATTACCTTATTTATGGAGCATTGCGTATGAATAAGCCCCCCCTCCCCGAAAGCACGCGCGTCTCCTTTCCTTAAGTGGGATTTATCGCGGCTGCTTTTCCAGCGCCTGCGCAACGCGCATCGGCGTTTCCTTCGCCGCCGCCCCGGCGGAAGTGATTCTTTTTTTCTCCTCTCTTCCGCGCCGAAAATCGCTCAGTATGCAAATCCGAAGCAATTGATCCAGTGTAAAAGCCGGTACCTGCATCATCTCGGCGGCGGGGCCCCGGCCCCGTATAAAGATCGCAGGGCAATTAATTAGCGGTCCGTGCGGCCGGGGCGCCGTACATCAGGCATCGGCAATTAAACGCGCAATTATAGAATTTCGAGGCGTGGCGCCCGATATTTATGATAGTAGGCGAGAGTGAGAGGGAGCACGTGTTAATCCCGGGCGCGAGGGGGAGGGACGCGCCGCAGAAAACGTGTGGGAAAATAAGAAAAAAGGCCCCGTAAGAATATGTATGAGGGAAGGAGCAGTTCGCGCGCCGGTGAATTAAGAGAATCCTCCCCCGTCCTTTATTGCAACATTTTTAATTACGGTGAAATGGCGCGAATTTTTTTTCGCGCCCCCCCCTCTTAATTCCTGCTCGTCGCTCTTGCGCCGTTCCTAATTAAACGCGGCGCGGGCCGGCGAAACACGCCGGATTCCTTATATATACCGGAGAGAGAGAGAGAGAGAGACTTTTATTTTCCGCTTCGCCAGAGATCGACTCTCCGGCTCTATACGCTTGCGTTGTACACGAGCGGAGAATCCGATTAACGAAATCATGAATTCCCCGGCGACTCTCGGAGTCAATGAGCGTTTTACATTTTATATTTGTCGGACCGAGTATTTATTGCCGGGAACGGCGCCTTTGCGTGGGCGAGCAAAAAGCTTCCCTCTTTTTGCGCCTTTTTGCATTAGATTAAAGGGCTTTTTTAATTTTTCTGTATTTTTTGTATAAATTATCCAAAAAACGAATTAATCTAAGATTTCAGTTCTAAAAAAAAGATCTATTTTCAAGTTTATTTCTTTAATTTTTTAGTAATAAAGTAAGTTGTCGATAGCAATAGTAATTAAAACATCGAAATTGCCTCCGAGGCGTGTCTGATTTATAAAAGCCGTGATAAAAATTTTCAATAATTAAGACATACTTGTCAAGTACTTTATAACAGACGTTTAATTGAGGGTGTTCTCAATATAAATGTCAAAATAATGTCATGTATAATTACACAAACAGAATTATTGTTATGGTGCTTTGAAATCACGTACAGTAACATAAGCATTGATTTACACTAATTGTATAATTCTGTTTCAAGAAAGATCTTCTCTCTTCATCGTGACCAAATAAATAGTTTATTAAACAATTTTCTCGACTAAACAAATGTGAAATTGTTATTTGATTGATTACTTATTACAGTTTTTAGAAGCACAAGTAAATAATTTAGGTAGAATTATTTTCTACCGTTATTCACACTATTTAAGAAGGATTCAGAGCCAGAAGTTTAAAAAAGTTTAAAGTCGAGCCCAAAAATAGCTTACATCTTGTTCATCTTTGTACGACTCAAGGATGATTCACAGTTTGCTCTTGAAAGATGATTTAGGCTTGACCGTGATATCATTTACATCCTATCTGGCATCAGGAAGGTTAAGCTGGTGTTTCTTTTAGGCTCGGTCTCGACACCTTTTACTCTCGGCTGAAAAAAACAATTGCCGCGCCGTTTTCGCGAACGCTCCTTCAGGTAGAGAAGGTGACGTTTCATGGTGCCGCGTTTAAACTTTCGTCGGACGAACCGTTCTGAACAGTTCTGTCAGTTTCTGAGAAAACTGAGGACTTTTTTCTGCTTAAGATTTTTAATGGCACTATTTCCATTATTTATTATTATTATTTTTTTATTAACCAGAAAATAGCATTACAAAAGGTTTCTTGAGGTGAAGTTGTCACCTTTTTATTATAATTTTATCTCTTATTGAGCATTAGGTAAGAGTGTCGATACAAATAAATTTTTTAAACTTCCTTTCAATAATATTCAGCATTTTCACAAATTTCGAGTAACGCTTTACCTAAAATAATTCTCTAGCAATTAACTTTTAAGTGTAAAGCAAGCTGCACCGCTGCAACACCGCGAGTGGCAATCAAGCGCGCGTGCATAAATTTAAAAATTTCGCACGCATAAAGACAAAAGCCACTCGATACGAGAGAGAGAGAGAGAGAGAGAATATGCACAATAGTCGCAGTGCGCGAAGGTAACAGTCGCACATTTCCACGGCGCGCTTTAAAAGTGAACGAGTGCTCTTCTTCCGAGTGGAGCCTCGAAGGTGCTCGAGCCTGTCTCCTTTATCCTCCTCGCAACGCTCGTTCTTACCGCGCTTCCTCGCCTCGTGCGCGCGGGGCTCTGCCTCCTCTTTCGACGACTCCTCTTACTCAGAAGTTGTTTAACGAATACCGCGCCGCCGAGATCAATATTTGTACTGCTCCTCTCTCGGGCCACTCTCGAGGCGGGTCGCGCGGGGAAGAGAGAGCCGGGGCAAAAATTTATGAAAAGTAATAGGTGCAGCATATCTCGAGTGATTTTTCGAGTCTTCTCGATATCTTAACTCGGCGTATAAATATATATATATATATGTGCGCGCATAAAAAAAATAAAGGAGGCTCCTTCCTCCTGCACTTTGACTGTTAAGTGCTTTCAGACCGCTTTCCCGTTTTTACCGAGGCTCGCGGCACTCGAGTCTGCCATTAAATAGAAATCCATTGTTGCAGTATGCTGCGCTAAAACTAACGACTTATTAAATACTACGCACTTTGTTGTCTTTAAACTTCGTTACTCTTGTCGAGTATATAACCCTGCTCTACTTACCTCCTAATCCCCACTTAACCCTGCACACTCTAACTGCCGCTGATCTGCCGCTCGAGTCCTCGACGGAGGCGAAAAAAGCGAAGCACCCACCATCGAGGCGATGATTTTACGTTTCAATAAACGAACGTACGAGCGAGTTACCGGCGCGCAATAACCGTAACGAGAGAGAGAGAGAATAAGCGGGAGAGAGAGCCGCGCAACCGAACGAGGCACTTACTCGAATTTATTCGACAACATAGTCGGGCGCTCGCGTTTACGCGCGAGTCGCGTGCGGCGGCGGCCGCGTTTTTCCGCGTTTTTCCTCCCGCGCAGCCGAATATATATACGAACGCCCGGCGCGTAAAGCAACCGCGGCTTTACGAGGCCATATTCGCGGCCTACGCCCCGGGACTTTATTCTTTTATTGCGAATAACGAATATTCGACGCGCCCTCCTCTCTCCGTCCGTTTATGCACTCCGGGCGTCTTTACGCGCTCGTTCGCTCTTCCCTTCTGCCTTTTGGGCTGCGTGTTTGGAATTAAGGGGATGTTATTGTACTTTTTAAGGTAAGGGAGCTTTACTACTTTGGGTAAAGTTATTAATAATAGGAATTTACTCTCGCAATCGAGTAGCTAAATTATTCTGAAATTTTCAATTTGCCGAAATTTTATGTGAAACAAACAGAATTGTTTACTTTAACTCAGGAGTCATAATACCATAAAAGTGTATTCAAATCCAGGTCAAAATACGAGCTTACGACTGCAAAATTTATTGCTTCATAAATTACCATTTCAGCATCTGCTAGCTCTTCATAAAATAATATATAGGCTATTTTATAAAAGGTTGCTATTTTCACTTTAAAAATATAAGATCATCTTCAACATTAACTCAATTAAATTATTAAAATTACTAAAATAGTAGCAAGAAGAAATTTACGATTTCAACCAGACCTAACTTTTTCCGGTGCTCGGTTATCGTCCTGAAATCTCGTTGATCCTCAAACGAGCCGACGGTAGAAAAGAAAGACAAAAAAAAAAAAAACGAAAAGACAAATGTATCAAAACATTATCTGGCCCGTTGTATTTTTAAATTTTATACTTGCCACTGTTATCTCTTATTCGCTACGAGTGATCCAACGCTGATTAGGAAGATCCTAGACTCAAAGGGCAAACCGAAACAACCGGTTTGGATGCGCTCGTTTTGGAAGCTTGTAAAGGTTGGAAAAACAAAAGACACGTTGGCAGGTTTTTATTGCTCTGACATTTATTACATTGTGTTCATGATTTATTAATTGTATTTTCACTCGTACATTGTACTGTTGTGACACCGGCAGTTCAGTATTATTTACGTTAAATACAAGAATACACTCGCAAAGAACAGAAGATTAAATAATTTTAAGATATATATTGTACAGTGTGATGATTTATAGTAAAGAATGGATCCTTCAAATTTCCCGAAAAATATTGCATCCGTATTTTTTTAACCTCGAGAAAATCCGCTTAACTTCAATAAATGTCGATTACACCAATAAGAAACAGCCCTAATCGCGTAATCGTAAATTCGCTTTCAAACGAAGCTCGCCGCTGTTCCTGAAAAGAGCGAATAATTAATTCAATTAGATCAGCCGGTACAACAAAGACTCAGCGAGTCACCGGGGAGCGTTTGCTCCTCTTTCTCTCCGTTTGAACCCTCTTTTTTCCGGCTCTCTTTCTACTAACCTCTCGCGACTTGCTAACGCAGACGTCAGCGAAGATAGGATCTTCCGCCGCGCGTCTCGGGTTACCTTTGCCTCCTGGACGCGATCCTCTCATTCCTCCTCTCTTTCTCGGTTTCCGCGAGCGGGGAGGGTCACCGAAACAAGCCTCTCGTCCTTTCGCTCAGTCGTGGCTTTATCTACATTGTCCTTCCTCCGCTCGACGCTGCGTTTTCTAGCTCGCTTCCTAGATGCGCGGATTTTTATGTACTTCGCATAAACAAAACGAAGCTTCACCGTCCTCGCGCTCGGGCTTGCAAATCCAATTAAAAAGGTTCGACTCGGGCCGTAAAACTAGAAAACGATATGAACGGGGGGGCAAGAAAGGCTTGTGTTCGCCGAGAAAAAGGGGGAGAAAGATGCGCAGCGCTTAAGTTTCATCACGTAGAGAGAGAGAGAGAGAGAGAGCGGTCGCGCTCGCGTCCGTCACTCTCCGGCCGGCAGACAGATCGGCTCCTCTCTCTCGCTGCAGTCCCGAGGCCGCAGACGAGACGACGACAAGCGAGTAGGCGTCTCGTAACGGTAGACTAGGGCCGGGAAAAAGGATCGGGGCCCCATCGCGCTACCTTAAGGGGATCACGTCGCTTTTCCCGGTATTATTACCATCGCGAGAGCTCCGCTGCTCTTCTTTGCGCGCTTTTGCTTAATCGCGAGCGAGGATCATCTTTGCGCCCCGCGAGACGAGATTTAATAAAATCTTGGGTAGCGCGGTGAATTAATTGATAAACTGCGCTTTTTGCTGCGGAGATTGTTTTAATGAGTTTTAATGGATTGAATTAGGAATTGATTGACGAGTGGCTGAGTTTATTAATTGATAGATTTTTTAATAATTATTAATTTTATTATCTTCAAATTTGTATTAGGAAGAATCTTCAAATTTATGGTCTACGAGGATAATTAAGAAACAGAATACAATATACTGTTTGCGATCCTATAAAACATTACAACCATTTTATTATTCTCCTCTGCGTTTTCTCCACCCCAAAAAAAATTCTAAGCTCCAAGTCGTAAATTGCGACGATAACGAATACGTCCACACTCTCGGGCTCGGTTCCGCAAAGGAAAAAGCCGGCAAAACGAGAAGAGCCCAGGTAAAAAAGGCCAGCAGGCAGGCAGCAGAGGAGGAAGAGCATCAGCATAATACCCTCGGCGGGACACGCAAGCGAACAAGCAAGACAGAGAGACGGGAGGATATAGGAGGATGACCGCAGATGAGTTTTACGAGTATTCGGCGACCCCCTCGGCCTTTATGCGCCATCCCCGGAGGCGCGCGCGCGCGCCCAAGTCGCCTCGTAATTGATTAAACGCGCGTTATTAATAACACTTGCGCGGTTTTACGGTGCCCGCGGAACGGACTTTCAATTACGCACTTTCGACGCCGAGAGAGAGAGAGAGAGAGCCGAGCTGCTGCCACCGCCGCCGTACCTTCGGACGACGCGACTCAAGTTCGCTCGTTACATCCGAGGATACGGAGAGAGTTGCTTCCGGAGCGGACGTTTAACGACCTTGCATGGTGGCGCCTGTCGATGCCGTAATGACCCCTGGGATTTTATGGATTTTTCGAGGAGGCCGAAAGCTGCTTCTTTCGCGAGTTATTGCCCGGGCTTTAAATTATTTTCGCTGCCGCGGAAAATTAGTTTATTTATTTATCGCGGAATTTTAATAACGGGAAAATCGAATAAACTGCGAGAAGATCAGTAAAGTGCCAAAGGAATGTTTGATTTTGTTAAAGAAATTCTGCGAGGTTTAAGGTGCGCGAAATTTTGAAAAATATATTCTTTGCTATTGTAATCAAGTTTACACTTCGTCTGTAAAACGATGTACTAATGAGTTTATTGCTCCCTCGGACGAACTTGAAGAGAGTCTTAAAATGGAAGTACGAGAAAATCCTGATGTCTGGGGACTTCAGCTGCAAATTGTTGAAATAAGACTTAAGAAGTCAGTGTAAGAAAGAAAACGTGTTTTAAGACATTTACTTCTTTCGTAACCACCACGATTATTTAAGTCAGCATATCTACTTTTTAGTACTTTTAGTTGCTATTAATTTGATTATACGGCCTGTAAAAAAATAATTCGCAACTAAATTAACTTGTCCTTACTTGAATACGGCGTTTATTGAAAAATCTAAAAAGAAATATATTAACGTAATTTAATAACGGCTGCAGAGAGCAAAGGTGCAGAATCCGTTGAATTATCAGATCACCGCTCAGCTCATCGCTCCCCGCGACGGGCAAATTGCAAAATACCCTTAAACTCGAGCGGGCAGCCTTTAAATCAATTCAGCTCCGGCACGCGGCAACTCGAAACCAAAAGGCCGCGCGCTTTTTCAACCTTAAAGCCTCGCCGTATACCTACACACATACACGCGTGCGCACACATGGACACATCGAGCGCTTTGCAAAGGGGGAAAAATGAGAAGGAAGCTGCAGAGAGAGAGAGAGAGAGAGAGAGAGAGAGAGCGCGGCTCGCGGAGCGCGAGGAAGAGGAGAGAAAATGATACGGCGTTGATTGAGGCTACGTGATGACGGTATGGCAGGCAGTTAGAAATGAAATTTCACATCTGCGTGTCAGGGCAGCGGCGGCGGCTTGCAGTGCAGACACAGCGCTCGCGTCCGGAGAGCGGCCGCTCGGCGCAATCGTGGGAATAGAAAGCATGCGCATCTCCGCGAATCTGAATCTGGACGTTACGTGCGCGTATGTGCATGATTACGAGGGATTACGAGGCATGATGAATGGAAGCTCGAGAGAGAGAGAGAGAGAGAGGAGCGGGCCCGCGCGAGTAATGCATACGTGCCCTAGAAGAGTAGCGAGAGAGCGCTGTGAGCGCGATATCAATCTACGGACAAGTTCGAATGACAAAATTGTCGGGATCGCTCGGCTGCCGCTTTTGGCGCGCGGGCAGAAGCGCGGGTTCCGCGCGATCAAGACGTCGGGAGCGCGAGGGAATTAGAAATCGGACGTGGATTCGCTTTTGCGACTTGAGCTGCACGGTTTTAAAGTTTTTACAGGAAAATTTACATTGTAGACCGAAAGTTAGTTTACTGTACGATAAAGGCAGACAAATTGAGGAGGTCATCAGTGGCATTGCGAATGAAGTTATTTTCTTGCATCGCGATGGAGCTTTCGAGAGATTTATTCATCATTTTATCATAGGAAGACTATTGCGTAATAAACCTGCCGATTACCTAAAAATCTTCACATCCACCCTTGAATGCATTACCTCAAAACGATATTCTACAAGATTGATATCTATTTATACGTTTAGCAGCATCACCATAATTAAAGTTCAAACTGTATAGCCATCTCGGCAGAAAATTACACGCCTCTCCCGGCTCTTGCTCCGTCATTTCTGCGAGGACGGCACACACTCTTACATCAGAGAAAATTTAAAATGCAGCGCTAATTCGGGCCATCAGCGAAAACGAGAAGCGGAACTATCCCCCGTTAAGCGCTTAATTCGACCTAACGATATACAACAAATCAATGCAGCGGCGGCCGCGGCGATCGCGCGCGGAGAGAGCAAGCCGCGCGCATATCGTGCAATCTTCTCTCGGCGCGAGTGCTAACGGGTCTCCCGCGCCGGGATTTCGTTCGAAATTATCATCCTAATACGCGCTTGCCTCTCTCGCGTAATGCAAGACAATAATTACGGCGGATCGCTCTAGAAGCGCGGAGATTTAAATGCGCTGAGAGAGAGAGAGCTGCGCACGCGCGAGAGAGCCGATGCATATTATTATCGAACCCTTCCGGCCCCTAATGACGGCCCGATCAGCTCGCGCTTGTTTATGGGCTAACGCTCGTGCCCCGCTGGCCTCCCGTACGCGCGGAATTAATTTCAGACGGGGCACCCACCAGTGCAAGCATTAGCTGAAGGATGCCGGTGTGCAGGTTGCTTCGATCTTTCTTTCCTGAGTTTGGACCTTTCGAAGAGCCTTTTAAGGGGTTAAAAAGCTCAATTTTACGAATGATTGTGTAAATTAATCGTTGAATCGAGTCAATGATAAATCCGACGATTTCAAAGGATTGAATTTATCTTACGAGCACATAATCACGGGAATAAGAACCGAAAATTTGGACGGTATCATGAAAGTTCGTTAGGGCAAGAAGCGAGTTTCCCCGCGGAACGAGCCAAAGTACATAACCGCGAGCGAGCGCGGGGCTTAAACAGTGGCATTAAGCCTGCCGAAACAAGGAACATTAGTGAAAACTTGCCTTGGCTCAACGCGAAAGATTCAACTCCCCCCCCCCGTCGCTCGCTATTTCTCTTTACAACGCGGCTCGCGATGTACAAAAGCCGCGGGCGTTTAATTGTGGTTTACTTTGCTAATGTAATTTCGCGCCTCGAAACTAAACAGCATACGCTCTCGTTATTATGCGCTGCTCTCTGATAAGGGCGCCTTTTGTATTTTAATGAATTTGTCGGTAATCTTTCGAGTCGCTCGGCGGAAACCGAAAATGAGCCTTTAAGCTTCCGCGAATTGTTTGATTTATTTAATAAGGCAGATTTCCGATAATTTTTCTTTGTTTCAAAGAAAATCAGTTTAAATTCATTAATTTTCGAGATAAAAATCGCCCAGATTCAAAATTCTTAACAACCCTTTGTTTTTTTTTTTATACCCCGTATAAATCCCCGCGCGGAGTCGTGATTAACTGCACCATAAATTTCCGAACGAAAAAAGGTCTAATTGCCGGAAGTTTCGCAAACTACCCTTTTATATTACGCTCGGAGAAGAAGTCTCGCATTTAAGACGGCCTTAAATATGAATCGAAATGATACACAGTAGAGAGCGAGGCGCGAGCAGCGAGACTGGAAAACCGGGCGGAAGATGTGACGGAATGACTCCCGAAGGAGTGATTTTGTAATGAAGCCCCTTATAATATCCGAGAGCTACTCCGGACGCCCTTTTCCCCGCGGCTCGCTCCTTTCGTTTTGCCCTGGCCGTCTCTCGGTGCGCACGCCTGCGTTTGCGACGTCGTCTCGCATCCGAGCTGCCCTGCATTACGAGATTAGTGGCGTAGTTTGGGTGGAACTAGTGTTCCCGCAGGACGTTGACACGCGTTGCTTCGTATGAGGGAAACAATATAGAGCGAGAGTCACCGAAATATTACTTATTTTCTCTTACGTGCCGCTGGAATTAATTTCAATTTGCGATTAGACGTCCGTTTTTATTCGTTTCTCTCTTAATTCTTTTTTTATTTAAAATTTATAATTAAAACGGTAATAATGTTTAGCTTCTAAAATAATAATGTAAAAGATATTTATTTCTGAATTGAATATATAATAAGTATGATTTCTCAAAATTATAAACATGCAACAACTCGACGAGTCGACTATTACAAAACTACTTAATTAGTGGGATTAGCCAAGCACGTTACTTTAGAAATCTACTTTGAAGCTTAATTAAGAATATTTAAATTTATTATTTATAATCATCTCAAATTTTGTAACGCGTATATATACGCCTAACGTAAAATCTTGGTACAAGTCGAATAAAGCCCAGCCATCGATAAGTAAACCTTTACGCGGCGCCATTAACTTATGAAATCGTCTAAAGGTGCACTCGCACAAAGTATCAAACGAATCCTCTATCAAAGGCCGGGGCCGATAATAAAATCGAAAGGGCCGCGCGGCGCGGTATAGCTCTCTCTCTCTCTCCCCGCGCGCCTCGAATAAATCGCCGCGGTAATAGGAAAAACGAAACGGAACGCGCGCGCGCGCGCGGCCACTCGACTTTCATAAGGGTTAAGGGTAATGATATGGATAGTCGCGTATAGTAATATCCACACGCACACACACACACACACACACGTCCGGACGTCGTCCGAGAGAGCGGAGAGAGGAAGAAGAAGCGGGAAGAAGAAGAGGGAGAGAGAGAGGGACGAAAGAGCCGCCCCTGTAATCACAATTGAAGGCTATTTTCTCACCGCTCTGATGATGCGCTCTGATGATGCCTCGGTGTGTAACCTCGTAGGATCATCTCGCTGCAGAGCGCGCCGCCGCGGCATAGAGTTTCGGAGCGCTCGCAGAAAATAAGTATAGAAGATGATGGACGCTCCGGGTAATTCCCTCTAATAATTGAAATATACCCGCGAGAGGGAAGGGGGAGGGGGGGGATAGAAGGCCGCCGCTCGATCTCCGCTCCTTCTCTCTTGGCCCGGGTAGACGTAGGTTAGAGAGAGAGAGAGAGAGGAGGAGGAGGGGGGAGGACGTGCACGTATGCGTTTTCGCGCGCGAGGCGCGCTGTTAATGCTCGACTCTTTTTCACTTTGTTAATTTATCGTCTTTTGTAGAGCGCGAGCGAGTGTGCATGAGCCGGCGATCAATTATTACCGTTCTCTTATTCGGCGCGGACGCCGAGGGGCAATTAAATTTTCTGCCGCTACAACTTTTTTTATAGTTTCGTCCTGTGGGCTAAAAGTTAGAATTGGGCAAGTTTAGCATTCGATGAAGTTATTAACGGGGGTCTGACGTATTTGAAAAAAAAAAATTAAATAAGATTAGTAAAAAATTATAATGAAGAAAAATGCGTGAAATATATGTAATTTCTTCAAATTAGCCCAAACATAAAATCCTGGGTCTATTTGGTGATTAGATATTGAAATTACATAGGAGGATATGAAAAAGTAACTTATTTTTGTTCATTTTTGGGAGCGTTACTGTATTCTGGGATAGTGGCCTTAGCCAGACAATTTAACTGTCTGTCTGGACACACAGCGAGAGTTTCTCTCGAGATTCGATCTCTGGACAAAATGTTGTAACTATAGTTAAATTAAAAATATTGTTCAACAAGTCTCAATTTTTTAAAAATTAAAATAGAACAGTTTTTTAATCTATCAATTTTTATTATGTCTTGAAAAGGTCCTTTTTGAAAAGACGAAGCATCGACGACGGCTTGATAAATTTTATTATTTCTACCACAATTTATTCTAACCGAGCATTGCTGAATCGTTTCCGAACAAATTTCTGTAAAAATACATTGCACCCTCCCTAAAATCCGCGCAATCAGCCCTCCTCGCCTCTCCACCCCCAATTTTCCGCAATCCATATTTCTCTCGCCGCACTTCTTCCTAAAGAATGAGTATCGTCCACACATATAATCATCAGCAAAACAAAGACTCGCTCTTTACTTAAGCCCCGTCGCTCGCGTCTCCTCTCGCGCCTCCTCCGAGTCGCGCGCTTCATTCAACGAAGCCACCGTGCTCTCACTTTTCACGGAGAGACGTGTATAATTTCGCTCCATAAAACGGGCAGTCCCTCTCTCCCTCCCTCCGCGCGCGCTTTGCGGTCGAAGGCGGGGAGGGCGACGTACGTGGCATCGCGGACTCTCCGCACATTCTGCAACGATTACCGCGGCCTTCGCTTTCGCGTAGAATTTTAATTAATAATCAGATGAACCCCCGGGACGGCCGGCCGACGCGTCGTATCGCGCCGTCGCGCGGCTTGCGTTCGTTCCGCGATGCCAGTGTGCCGCGATCTTCGAGCGAGGGGTATAACGTACTCGAGGATAATTATTATGACTAGACGTTTTCGTCGTTGCCTGGTTGTTTGTAAGAGAGATGTTTTAGATTGTAGATAAGTTTCCGCGAAGACGACTCGGCAATTTAGCGAATGCGCGGTGGTTCTTTAACTAAGAATTTTGCGGAACGTTGTGAGGTAAAATAAAGCTAGTTTATCTTTTTGAAATTCAATTATTAATAGCAGTTAAGTACAGCCACCTACAAAAGAGCGCTAATAAGGAAAGCCGCCAGTAAAGTGGCGATATCGCGCGGCAGAGTTCGAAGTCGAGGGTAGCCGGGCCGTTTTGCGTGTCCGCTTACACACACACAGACGCACACGTATACATACAGAGGCAGGAAGGTGGGTGTGTGCGCGCGAGTCCCGCCAATATGTCGTCGTCCATACATCACGGCGAGGGCGAGAGCCGACAAACTGGGGAAACCTGACCAGAAATATGATGTCATTTATATGGTAATACATCGGAATCCCGTCATTTAGATACTTCGATGATTAATGTCGGCGACAAGCCAGAGCCAGCTGTTATCCGGACTCTCTCTCTCTCTCTCTCTCCCTCTCTCCGCTATACAGCATTCTTTGACGTTTTAACAAGATTCTTGCCGCGTATCTCAGCTGATTGCCGCGCTCGTCAGATCCGCCGCTCCGATAAAGGCGGCGGCGTTAAATATCGGAAGCGAATGCAGAAACCGAAAGCGATCTTGATCGACGCGCGATAATGCGCGTCGGACGCTCGGGGTGTTAAAGTGCTTTAAATTCGCGTTTAATTCCCGTAATTGCATCTATAAGTAGTCAGTCTTGGAGCAGATTAAATTAATTATTTTGGAATATCGAAAACGTGCTACTCTCGGTGATGTAATGCTAAAGTAAACAACATGTTCGTCCGGCAAAAGGGTTATAAGCAACGATTGCTTCGAGTTACGATTTGAAATTCTTCGGGGGACTCGTGATTTTCGTATTGCTAAGAGAATACCGAGCTTCTTATATATCGAGCTTATTTCTCCTTGTATATTCGGCATCTGTATTAAGGAAAGCCCGGGGCAAAAGTTATTTTCGATAAAGTTAAAAAAGTTTGCCCTGCGAGAAAGTTGCAGCTCTCGATAAATGACGGCTTGAGCGAGAGCGAGCCGACCCCTGGAGCCGACTTATCCTCCCGGCTAACGTCGCGGATATCCGTCGAGGTTCATTGGTATTCGAGGAACGCGCCGGGCGTCGCGGCACTTTGCCGAATGTGAATGCGAAAAAATGTGAACTTAATAAGAAAAGCCTTAAAGGAAGTAGGCGAGCTTTTGTCGTTTCCCAGACTGGGCTCTCTCTCTCTCTCTCTTTCTCTATTTCTCTGCTCTTGCTCTTCACCGAGAAATTCCAGCGCGACACAATGATCCATTCATAGTTTTTAAGAGATTTCTTGCCGGATCGACGTTTAATATCGGCCGGTGCTTTGCAGGGAGGAAAAATCAGAAACTATTTATGCCGGAAAAGGGGGTAATTACAATTGTATTGCTTATGAGATGCAGCAGTATACTATATCTGATCATGGAATAATTTTAGCTATTAAAGTTTCTTTTTTTTATTAGAATTTAAAATGCTGGGAGTAACGCACGACGATAATTAAATGTTTCTATTTTCATTTCGAAGAAATATTACTTAAACAGACGACTTATTAAGAAAAATACTTAAAGAATTGTTAAAGATAAACTACGGAAACGAATATAATGATGTAAAAAAGAGAAAACGACGTTGTCTAAAATTAGCAGAACTTTTACCAAAAGAAAAGGAATAAATTATAACCCCCGACGTAACCAAGCATTCCCCACCATAAACGGAAGCACATTTTTAAAGTCAAATCGACGGCAAATCAATTGACTTGTAACTCGCCGCGGCTCGGCGCGCGATTTGTGAAAAAAAAAGCGCGCGCGCGGACACTTTCTCGCTCTCGGTGCGTGTCGCGAAAGTAAAGCGCGTCGTCGCGCCGTGGTGCGCGCGCCGACTCGCCGAGGAGGAAGAAGGCACGTAATCACGCTAATTGAGTGCAGATAGGCCTCTCGTTGACGACTCCTTCATTACGGAGGGCTGAGAAACCGCAGTAGCGCGACAGCCGCCGCCGCCGCCGCCGTCGCACCGTCATTACGTCGTGCACTTTTTAGGAAACGTGTGCGCGACACTTGGCCGTCGCGGCCGGTCGGAGGAATTTCTTTTAGCCCCGCGTGAAATGCGAGAGCGCAAAGGCGACTTTCGACGAGCCGCCTCGCTTTATAGGCTCATTTGCTTCTTCGCTTTTGCGCTTGTCATGTAACGAAAGTCTTTTCTCGGTAGGACAGCGAAGTGAGAGAGAACGTTTCAGTTCGAAATACAATTGGTATTTGAACTGAATTTTAAACTTTGCAATCGTTATATGATTTAATACAATGTAGATATTAGATGTTAAAAATAATAATTCATATTTCATATTAAACAATAGTTCATATAGATAATCGTTAATAAATCTTTAAACTAAAGTCAAAAATTTCACAAAAACAAAGTTTTTTTTTTAATTTAAAAATAATAATTGTACTTGTAGTCTATACATATACTTAATTTATCAATAAACATGTGCATTTAATTTGTAATTACATGAAGCATGATAAATTTACCCTCCGGTCATCATTTTCTCTGCCACCCTACGGTCAAAGGAAGAACGACTCTTCTGAAGATGCTCTCACACGTCGGTACATCAGAATTCCTGGTTACCGGTGACCACAAGAAAACTTGTAAAGTGACTCGAATGAAGCTTGTAAGATTTCTCTTTTAAATTTCATATTTTGACATCATTTAATGTTATGAAGTATTGTTATTCTATTTAAAATTATTTTTAAGGATTTTATAATTATAGTTATTATTATTTAAAAGTTAGTATTAGGAGGCTGTATGAAAGCAACGAGTATTAATTTATTTGTATTTATTACTTAATTATTCTGTTTAAATTGTCGTTAAACTAGTTCATCTAAAGCTAGTTAATTACTTTTGATATTTTCTAATTTGCATATAAATTTTCCAACATTAAAAGGAAAAAATGGTTATTCCCAAATAGCAAATTTTAATAACATTTCTTTGAAAAATAAATATAAAATAATGTAAAATATACCGATAAAGAAATCGGTAAAAAATCTAATAAAAAAATTGATGTACATCATTCTCATTGTTGCATTTGAAACTGTTATCATCTACCTCTTCTTTACAATTGAAATACAGCATGAATTAAATCATTATTTAAAATAAGCTCCTTTGGATTCAGCTGAAAAATAACGCAATAGAGCCCGAAAAACAATTTACTTAAAATGCTCAAAATTGCGCACCCAAAAAAAAGAGTCGGCGAAAGAGATTTATTAAACCGCTCCTAATCGCGCGGAGTCGAAACGAAATTACGGCCGGGGCATAGAAAGGAGAGCCGGTTCCATTGTGCGCCGCGCGGCGGGCGATAACAGTTTCTTCATTCCGCGAGCGCAATGGCCGACATTCTGTGCCTGGCCTTTCAACTTTCCGCCCGCGACCGGCGAAAAACGGCTCTCTCTCTCTCGGCACACGCGCTTTATTCGTGATGCCCGCGCCGAGCGCACGCGTCATTGTCACTTGCACTGTGGTACGCGCGGGGCGTTTATCTGTCGGCGCGCGTATCGTACGACGAACTCGGCCGCGCGCGCGAATTGCGCGGGAATAGCGCGGAGTAGAGCCCCCGCGAATTGTTGGCGAGAAGCGCACGTAGTAGGAGTGACCTTTTGCCGATGTTTCTTACAGAAAGTTTTGCAGAGCGCGCGGCTGTGTGGGCTTGGGATCGGTGTATTTAGTTTTTTTTTTTTTTTTATTTTTTGCATTTCACGCGCTGCGAGTGTATACTTTTCTGTTTATTAAGCTACGAATTGTGAATGCTAAATGCGTTATAAATAATTTTTTGGATTAACGACTAAAGCGTTTAATCGTCGCAAGCTTTTATAAAAATCGGTAAATGTAAGATTTATAAAAATAATAAAATAAGAATTCCGTGGACAATAACAATTTAACGAGCAGAACCGCTTTTAATTTATTTTGTAAATAAAACAAAAAAATCAAAGACTTCGCAAAAATACCAATCTGTTGCCGATTTTCGATACCTTCGAAACATATCGATTACCGACGGCAGAAAAGTTAGACCGGCTGAGTTCATGGGGAATTTAGATTTTAACCGGATGTAGACTACGAGCTTCTGAAGAACGTCTTTTTCGTTTATCATATAATAGTCAATTAACTTTAATCCTAATAACGTTAAATAACAATTGCTTAGTTTTTCTCTTTTCGAATTATCCATAAATAAAATCGTCAACTTACGAATTAAATAACTCTTAAACTTACGACTAATATTATTTTTTTAATTCTGTTTCCAATAATATCTGTTATTTATTTATTTGAATACTAACATGACTAACCGTGAAAAAAGAATTAACATAACTTAATGAATTTCCTCTCAAACTCATTTTAAAATGTAAAAAAAAATCTTCCCCAAAATAATGCCGCAGCCCTCAACCATAATAACCGCATAAACCTCAATATACAGTCATTGTCTCATAAACCTCTCGGAAAACAAACCTCCGATCGTCTCCCATAAATAATCGGCTATAAATACACACCTCGGCTTTGGAATCGCACCCCGGCCGCCTCATGAAATCCGCCGAAATAGTCCTTGTCGCTTAGCGATCTCATAAATATATTCCGCGCGTCTCGGGCGAGAATACGGCGGCGGGCACATTAGAGGAAATCGCTCGGAAAATGCGCGTAACGAGCGTTTAAGCCTGTATCGGCGGCAGTTTTTTTTTTTTTTTACGCGCGCGCTCGCCAATCGACGCGGGCGTTCCCGGAGCCCCGCGGGGGTCGCGCCGAGACTTTAAAAAGCCATTTCCAGGCCCGCCGGGGAGGGTGTACGCGTAGGGTGCATCTGCTTTGCGGGGATATCTTGTCACTCGCGCCCGCTACAAGTCCCCGGTGAGTTCTGCGAGAGACTTACAAATCGCGGGATCTCCGCGCGAATGTAAGAACGCGGAGGTAATTATTTTAAGCGCGCGGCAGGGGGGTCGATGGATTTCGAGGACGTTAATTTGAACGAGCCTGCAGTTGGACTGTTTTAATGTGGAGTTGTGAATTTAGAATTTAAAGGAGCGAGTGAGAACAGTAAAAGGCAGCTTTTCTTTTTACTTTTTGAAAATACTTTTACGATTCAACATTAACGAAATGTCTGTTTTATTAACTTTTTACATCAAATTTTGAAAATTGGAAGTAATTTGCAATATGTATTCATCAATCGTAATATTTTATTACTTCTTATAAAATTATACTTTTATTGTCCAATTTATTAAATAGTACAAGTAAAATGTTTTTGTTGCATATTAAGTTAGTATTTCGTCTAAAATACTTTTTACTCCAAACAAAGTTACTTTTTTTTTGGGAATCTCAAGTCGAAAATATTTTGAAACCCGTCGCCGTATGTTTCCGACGGCTCGAGCCTCTCCGAGACCGCATAAATTTTCGTCCGCATTCGAGGTTTTATCGCGACTAAACGCGAATAAAAAACCGCAGGATGATCTCCGCGCAAGCAAACATGAAAAAACCCTCCGAGACACTCGTCTCTCGACTCCTTTGTCTCGAGGCAAAAGCAGCGGCGGCGGCTCGCAGTCTTTTTCGTTAGAGGGGCCAAAGTACACCTCCGACTTTCGCGGGGACGATTTGCATTTAAATGAAGCGTCCCGTCGAAAAGTCGACGACGACTCGCCGAGAGCTCGATCGCCGCGTCGAAAGCGAGCGGGACGCGGCGCGGTGGCACATTCCGTCGGCGACGACGGATCCGCGCGCAAATGAATCGGCGGCTTTTCCGCGGCGAACTTTTCGTCTCCTTGCGCAATAATGTGGAACGCGCGGCGTTCGCCTTGTTTTTTTTCTACTTCGGCGTTGTGCGATACGAGGCAGAAGCGAGCCGCTGACGGATGTCTCCGGCAGAAACTCGTTCCTTGAGAGCAGACTCGGAAAATTATCGTCGAGTGGATTGGCTTTAATTGTTGCCGTGCGCTCGAGGTTTTAAAATGCGCATTTGCATAATACTGGCGTTGCGTAAATTTCGAGATATACGAGGCTGTTACTTAAAATTTACTGGTTTTTTTTATAACTTTTTTGGGAAACGATGTTACGAGAAACAATGATGTGGATTATAGTCGCTGCAAGAGGAACTTGTAGCTTTAAGTGTTATTACCTTGTAAACGACGGTCTTGCCGTGGCAGAAATCTGTATTAACTATATTTATTAAGCGTCTTTAAGAACGTTATAAACTACTTTAAAAATTCAACTCATTCGCTTTTGAAAATATTTTTTCCCACATTTTTCCGAAGCAAAAAATGAGATAAAATGTTTACAGACGATCAATTCTGGCACAAAGGTTAAGCATACTTTGCTCCTAACAATGAAAGCAAAGTGAAATGGAATTTAAAACACCTGTGCACTCTCCTATTCACCTCGGTAACAGGTATCTACCCCGGCAACTCGGCGATTCGCGCCTCAAAAAAAAGCCCGAAAATTAATCGTAATCTCCTCGGGTGCCATTCATAAAACGACTCGCGAAGGGCACTTAAATTTTTTGAAAAATACCCGCCATAAATCGCGGCGGCGGCGGCCGTCGTCGTTCCCCCGGCGGAGAGAGAGAGAGAGAAAAAATACAAAGAAGACGGACGTCGCTCTCTCGCGTCGCATAACGTATGTAGCTCATCACTCAGGCGTATTTAGGGTGACACGCTCTCTCGGCCGTTTCCGAGATTTCTCGCGCGCGCTGCCATAATCCCGGCCGCGGAAAGCCGCTATTGTGAAATTCGTCGCGCGTCAAAGTCGGATTTCCCCTCAAGAAGCAGCTCCCCCCCCCACCCCTCCCCTCCGCCCCTCATAAATCCACTTTCGATTATGTTATCTAATGGGAGTATTATGCAACGCGATTGGCCTCGCCGGTATTCATACTCGCTCGAGTTCGGGCTTTTCTCTCCGACGGAGGATTCCTCGGGTTGAGCCGCGCGGCTTGTAGTTCGCCGGGGGAGGATTTGCCGCGTCCCCGGACGCGGGATCATCGGTGTAATTTATGATGACGGATTTTTCATCGATCTGTCGGTGAATGACGAGTAGCCGCTTCGGGTGACGAGCCATCTGACGTCTAAATCGCAATGGATGCAAGGGATGGAGAAAGTGGATTGCGCGGGGAAGGTGCGGGATTTCCGAGATGCAAGGTGAATCTTAATATTGGGCGGGGAATGAGGGGATATTCGACCTTTGACCGAAGCAAAATTGCACGCCCTGTTTTAAATATGATGAATTTTGATGCAGTTGTCAAGCAGCATATACAATATACTTTTTCCGAATTAAGTATATTTTATGTGGTATATCACGTTTATTGGACGAACAAGGTGTTTGACGCTCGATATCCACAGGCTCCCGGCGGCTTTTTCTCTCTCGTTCCGCGCGTTCCTTTTCTCAAGTTTTTCCGCCTCCCTTTCCCCCCGCCTCTAAATCGAAAGCAGGCATGTTTAACGGTGTAGCACATTCTAGTTCGTGGCGCGCTCTATAAATTCGCGCGTGGGTGGAATCGCAACCGGCCGCGTCCCAAACTGATTGGAATGAAATTCCTATTTACATTTCAGTTTCTAGTCACGGCCTCGACGCCGGAGACGTATTTACGAACGGCCGCTTTTTGATGGATTTCTGATGCATTTTTGATTTTTCTCTCTCTCTCTCTCCTTTGCCCGCCTCTTTCTCTTTCGCTCGGTGTCTCTGTCTCCGAGTCGCAAGCGCGGAGGGTCGGCGCATTTCCTCTCTGCTTATATTTTCTACAAACTGTACGGGCGCACTGCATATTTTAACTTTCAATGGAGAAACTGCTGGGAAAAGGAATTTTCGAGCTGCTTTTAGTCGGTAAATAAATTGTTTTAAAAATAAATATTCACCGATCGTTTGATTATTTTTTAGATATTTATTTGATCTAAAAATGATGTATATAGTAAATATCGAAGGATATTTTTAAAATGATTAATTTAGATGATTTTAATACACTAATAAAGAACTACAATCCTTTAAGAAATTAGAGATTTATACCTTTTAAAATTTATCAAACGTAGAATTATAATTTTCTAAAAAAACACTTTTACCTTCTGTAATCTGGCATATATTAAAAAACTCAAGTTAGTATCGTAAGAAATTTTAAAATAAAATAATTCCTACACACCAACTGACCGACCCCTAAAAGCCCTTTAAACCGAATAAGGAATTTTTTTTTTCAATTAGGCTCCCCTCGGGGGAAATCTCGGCAAGTGTGCGGAATTTCGCGTGTGCCTTCCTTCTCCGCGTATCTTCACATACGCCGCGCAGTACAGAAAATTCGGCGAGATAAGCCCGCGCTAAACTCGACTTGCTGCAAAGTTACGAGCGACTCTTTAGCGTCTAATTACGACCTGGCGTGTAATAACCGCCGCCGCCGCCGCCGCCGCCGCGTAATCCCATCGCGGCACTTGCGTACGAGTCTAATGAAATGCGCGGCCGCGCAACGCCGAAGGGTTCGTCGTTCCGCCGCGTGTGAGGGAGGCTATATACGACTCTCGAACTGAGACTCCTCGCTTTTCGACTCCCGCCTTTGAGGCGGCCCCGGGTTATGCTAATTCGCCCTGATTAGCTGCTGTTTTGCCGCTTCGTGTGTGATTATTTTGCGAAAAATTTATTCAAAAGGATTCCATTCAACCATTTTTAATCTCTTATCTTATACCTCTTTCTTTAATATTTTGCATGCTGCAATATTTTCTAATCGGATTAAATAATAAGCTACAGCTACCCAGCCAAGTCTTAAAACGCACATAAACACGCGTATACCGATTACCTCCTTAAGAGAGCAAGGCGGTACAAGGAGCCGAAGCTGCTTATACGAAAATTCAGATTAGCCCGAAGAATTATGAAGCGGGCTAAATCAAGCCCGAGATTAGATCGGCGCTCGGTTATCTCCGGCCTCCTCGCAAGCTCTCTCTCTCTCTCTCTCGGCGTCGTACGCCCGAGCTTCGAGTCCCTCCGGTTATTTGCTACATTAAGATAAGAATTTCGCCGGATTCGGTCCCCGGAGCTCTTGCGGGCTGCACCCGATTGGCCCGCACGTAGCGCCGTATTGCGAGAATTCCAGGTGCGCCGCGGGTGCAGATTTTTGGATTTTTCATGGGACGCGAGGAAGGGCAAAATTGGACGACGTCCTAAATTTTGATTTACGAGTGGATTGGCCCGATGTTGGGTTTGGGAGGTAATTTTTACTTGTGCTCTTTATGGCAGTAACGGAAAAAGTAAAGTAGTGAATAACTTATTTTTAACAAAGTTTGTCGACTATTCCTTCCTTAAAAAATCCATGAGATGTAAGTTGAAGCTCATCATCAAGCGTTGTGATTGGTCTAGAGCATATACATACGTATGATACGTATAAAATTTTACGTATATTACTTTACGTATATACGGCTACATAACCC
>UCOL01002295.1:0-26813 GCA_900474335.1 Ormyrus nitidulus
GAGCACAAGGGAGAAATAAATTTATGTGACACCTGTGACCTTTTTATTAAAGTTAACACGCTATTCTTTCCTCGCGACCCGATCTAATAATTTCTGGAAAGGCGTGGGCGATCACAAAGCACGCACTTCACTCACGAAAAAAACTAACGGACGGTTACGGGTTTACCTCCGAAAATCCGGATAAGTTAGTCCGGGATTAGGACCCCTGTAAATTAAAAGTCTGGCCCCTGAAAAATAAAGCCTGGCACCTGTAAAAATAAAGCCTGGCACCTGTAGGAAAAAGTCTGGCAAAGGATAGATGTAAAAAAAAATAAATAAAATAATAAATTCAATCTCCAAATAATTGCACAAGCTTAAAATTTATTAGATAAATTATTACCCCTCTGGAATACAGCGACACCGGATAATCAAAAAGACAAACTCGAACAAAATCGACTCAAACTTCCGAATCAAAATGGCGTAGCCACGAAAGAAAATTAGCACGTCTATTTTACAAGACAGTTTAGCACGGAAAATGGCGATCCTTCCTCGAAGCGTTCTAAATCGCCTAGTCATTTTAGCTTCTTATTCGCCAAATTGGTTTAGCCAATCTTCAGCGCCACCTTCATTCAGCGCGCGATTACATAAGTTATTTTATTCGTCTGATTCTATCTCTAAGCTGACCAATTAAGTGTTAGGGCAGCGCCCTCTCATTTTGGCGCGTGATTACAAATCTATCTTGGTCTTTGTAAGGTTAATTCTGGCTATATCTGGCTATTTTTATTTATTGCGCAATCGGGAACCACCCTTTACAATATTATTCAATTCTGACCGGTGCGCGCGCCTTTACATTTCATTAATCGTGATGTCGCTCACTTCAAGGTGGAGGCGCCGTTGTGAGCGCCGCTTAAAGCCGCTAGTTCGCCATGTGCGCCGCGCACATGTTTACGCGCGCGCTCGATCTCTCTCTACTTATTCGTGGAGATGTCGTCGGTTCGCCCTCTGGTGCGTGCAGGGAGGCTCGTATGCGTCGGTGTCAAGTGCAAGTGTATTGGTGCTGTAGGTGCGAAGTGGTGTGCGGCTGGTCCGGGAGGGCCCTGTACATCAGCGGCGGCATGGACCGACATAACCTCCTCCACTGCCTGTCGTCCCCAACAACAATAGGAGTTTGCCCACCGCCTGGTCGTCCCGCTTGTCCAAGGATTAGCAACAAGGTAACCTGGCAATTCACAGGTAAGTATAAGTGTTTGATTCTTTAATTTTCCCCCAGGTAACCGGATACAAAACCAGCTGTTCCCAACCCTCCTCCTTTCCTGGCAATCCCATCCTCTCAAATCCTTTTTTGCATGCTTCGCATCCCATCCTATTTCCCTCTTCCCTCCCTTCCTTTCTTTGTATTAATTGAAAACTAACTACTTCTCTCTTTACAGGTGCAGCCAACTCCTCGAGCGACTTCCATCCTGGAGCTATCATATAGGAATACAGGAGACGCTGACTCAATGGAGCTGCAGCGACAAGTTCTCCATTAGATAAGTATCCTTCGGTTTTCTTAATCTCATTTTTCTCTTCTAATTGATATCTTCTAAATTCTTACTCATGCTTTCTTCTATGTTTACAGGATCATCAACTAGAAGCTCCTGCGCTCTTCTAGTAAATGGTACGTATTATCTCCAATTATTAGCTTTCTATTGAATCTATTTACTAATTATTCTTTCTTTCTTTTTTTTTCAGGTGACTCGATCAACCCCAAGGATATCCAGGATTACCAGGAGGCTTCCAATTTGGTTTTCATTCTTTTATTTTTTCTTCTCTTTTTTTTGTCTTTTCATTATTTATCCTAATTTCAATATTAATGTTTTATTTTTCCTTTTCCAGGTTTTCCATCATCACAAATAAAACCCAGTGGCCGTATTTCGGATTTCCAGTGAATAATAAATTACAACTTTTTTTCATTGTTCTAGATAGGTCTCGCAATTTGGCGATATTTTTCAATGTTTCTTCTTCTCTGCAGATGGTTATAAAAATGTTATATCGTTGAACAAACATTGCGACCTCAAAAGCGGTTGCGTAGGTTCCATCTTTAACCTTTACCTTGTAATATTCATTCCATGCTCCAAAAAGCATTGGAAACGGAATGGCTTCTATTAGTAATTTTTTACTGCAGTTATAGAATTTGTACGACAAAATCGCCATTTGCAAAAGCAATTGTTGTTGACATGTCATGGGTGGAAGTACATTCCATTATGTTAGTATGGAAAAGTATGAAAATAAATATCTATTACGATATAATGTACGCATACACTGCGACAAAGGCACGCAAATAAAAGAAATAACAATTTTTAAAATTTCTTACGCGTATTTTATGAGAAATGCTCCTATTGTAGATAAAGAATACGTGTCAATGAATTACAAAATACATGGTGTTGCGAGTTTTTTTTCGAGTCAAATTATAATCGGTAGACTAAGATCCAAATTGTAAAGTACTCTATATGTAGAACCAACTTTCCATTCAAGTAGGAAATTTTATTTCACAATGTTATAAAAAAAAGGAATTTTTTCATTTGATAGCGTCTCTAGTCTTAAAAGTGGTAGTCTTATAGCCGGTGGTGGATGGTTCTTCTGTCTTTGGCAGATCGAGCATATGCCCTCTGATTCGGGGCCCTCCCACGTCTCAACATGGCATTCTGGCCCTTCATATGCCAGAAGAGGGTCGCTTTCTTCTGCATCGATAAAAATCTAAAATAAAAATATTTATTAATTATATTAAAATATTTATTAACTAAAAATATAAATTAAATATATCTTACATATATTTCTGGTTCCTCCAATATTTCATTCTGCAGGCGCATTCTGTCATCGACACACATCTTTTCTGGTGCGCGTTAAAACATAAAGGTTAATCACGAAAACAATAAATAATTGATAAACGTTTATTTGAAAGAAAAGAAAAATTATACGTATTATACGTATTATATTTCACGTTCTTTCCACGTTCTTTTAGTTTTTTAAAAAGGATAATAAAATTTTAGAAAAAAATAAAGAAAATATCCGGATCCATAATCGGAACACCATATTGGGGGTTGGCGCGCGTAAGCGCGCAGGGGGCGAAGCCCACTAGTTATTATAATATTTTTAAATTTATATGTGAATATGCTGCAATTCAATAAAAATAGTAAAATTAATGCAACAAATTCGAAGTGAATTTAATAAAGTTATTTATCTGCTTTAAAGTACTTTTAGAGCGGTCTTGGCTCAGGCGGTTAAGGCTTCGGTTTGTTTACCTCACGGTAAACGCCGGACTTGGCTTCCCAAGACAAGGCTGCTTGTGGGCGCGGGTTCGAATCCGCCCGTCAGTCCGAAATTTTCGGAAACATTTCAAAAAATGTTTGCCGGATTTTTTGGTGGCGGGAGTCGAACTCGTCGACCGCAGTAACTCCTACAGAAAAACCAAAAAGTAAAAATTCGTGTTCCAAAAACCTACTGACTATAGTTAAAATCTATCGCTAATACCCGAAAAGAAAATACGACATTATAAATAACTAAATAAAAAAGAAAAAAACAAAAAGTTAAGTATCTTTCGTAAGTAGTAAACCATGTATAGTTTGGAAGTAGCATAAACATGTATGTGATCTGTTATTATAAGTTTACTCATATCACCTAAATGCCTAAAATCTATATCTAATTGCCTAATTTTATTTTCTATGAGATCCTGTAGATAACTGGCATTTCAGATTCAGCAGAAGCAATTATTTTTTCTGATAATTGATTTATAGATTCATTTTATTTGTGCTACTTTCATTTTTATTGATATGACTAGAAACATTTCCATTTGTGATGTTTGTATTCGTTTGCTTATCAGACTTATTCAACTGCGATGTTGTTTCAACTTTTTCTTCTAGTCTTCTTAATTCTAATTCGTAGTAAAAATCCAGCAGTTTGATGTTTATCTAAGGTTTACCTAAAGTTTCAATAGCTTTTTCTGGATTAACTATGTTTCCAGAATTCTTAACACACATAAGTTATCAAATCTGTGACCTCCTGGCACAATTGATCAACTACCTTCATTGTCATCACTCTTACTCTGTGATTCTTCTGCAGAATCATTTTTACCATCTTCACTCTGCAGAGAAACGGAACCACTCAATTGGACATAAATCATTTGACATAAAATCATTTCACCATAAGAGATTGATCCAAAGACAGTATGTAGGCTCATTGGAATCAATTACAAGATCATCTTCAATAGGTCATATATTTTCTGGATGTTGATTCTGTTGATTACCTTACTTTGACTTTCGCTTCTTTTTTCCAGTACTCAATGCATTTGCCCTTTTTTGACTTCTGTTTGAGTAAGTGGGTAAATTGGCAGACCTTTTTCTGTCATCACCATTGTTTCCACTGCTCTTGTAGATTCAATTAAAGTTTATCTTCTAGTCTGCCTAACTTTCTTTGTGGGCCTTCCATTATTACTATTAACATTTGAGTTATTACTCCTTGTAAGTTCACTAATATCCTGGTCCTTTCCAAAACCTGTAAAAACGATAATTTTGTTTAACAGGTATATGATCTGTTATTATAAGTTTATTTATATTATCTAAATTGCTAAGATCCATATGTAATTGTCTAATTTTATTTTCTGTGAGTTCCTATAAAATTTATACAAACTGTAGTTTTTCATTTCCAAGTTCCTGAGTGGCAATAAGGGCTTGTTGTATCAGTAAAATAGCATGAGCTCTAGAGCTGTACAATTAAAAATTAAGCTTATGTAAATTATTTATCACTTAAGCACAGTTTAATTCATTTTTTCATTCAATTTTTATTCTTAATATATGTCATTTTTTGTATGATTTTGGGAAATTATCTTAATATAATTAGTTAAAAACTTCAAATAAAAATTACCTTAGTACATATTTTACTTAATTGTAAGTAATTACAAACAAAAAGTTCATATTTAAATGTTTTTATTCTGATCCATCCTTCATGTCATCACGTGTACTATCTTCTGCTTTGATTACGATTTTGTCCAAACTCTAGGGCTCAGACGGTGTTGCCAAACCTAAAACGCCTGCCGGAGTGCCGCCACGAAACTCACATTTGGCCGATTCTGCTATTTTTGTCATCACTGTAAATGATGAACCCTGCATTAGTGGCGCTAAAATCAAATTTTCTTGTAATTTTCTTGTATTACCTTTAGCATTAAACAGCACAAATGATTCAAATGTCACGTTTCTGTTTACCTGAAGAATTCAGTTTCTTGTAAATTAGATTGCGCTATAAAGCAGGTTTATTAATAACAACGTGATAACAGGCTTTCTTGGAATAAAGAAGCGTTTTTTCTGCTACATCAAAAGTTCGCCTTTCATCTGCACATGCGCATTTCTTTAGGCATCGAAAAAGAGGGGTCGCGTCGCGACATGCCCACGGACTATACCCCGCTCGCGTGTTTTTCCCTCCCCTCCCGGCTCCCGCCGCGCAGCTCACGCTACCCACACAGAATCCGCTACATATACAATATGTACACGGACTTATAAAAAAGCGGCAGCAGCACTAGCGCCGTCTCTCAGACAAAACCAGTCTGCTGGCAGTCTCCAAGTAGAAAGAGAGAGCCAGAGAGGTTGCACCGTTGCACGCTCGAGTCGAAGTCAGAGAGCGCCGAGAACGGTCCGCCATCTTTGTGTGCTCACTTTATACATAGACTACAGAGCGGAGTCTCGGAGCTCGCGAGCGGGCCATCGTCGCGCGCGCCGCCCCGAGTTATATCAAACATGGCGTCAGCAGCAGGCGACATTAATATGGCGTCCTCGGACATGATAGCCGAGGTCGAGATCCAGCCAGACATCCAGGAGGTTGAGATCGAGGCCATCCCAGTAGAGATCCCGTGCGAGACAGTTGAGACGACGATCGTCGACTCCGAAGAGGACGATGATTCGCAGCAACTGCACCACCACCATCATTCGCATCACCACCAGGCCATGATCACCCTGCAAGCGTTGCCTGAGGCAGGACGCGAGGAGGAGATAATTCTGCAGACCCAGGAGGAGATCGTCGGCGCCGATCCTCTCAGCGTTTACGATCAGATACCTGTGCCCGACCAGAATGACATTTACGTCGAATCGAGTCCTGGACCATCATCAAGGACGCATCACCAGCAGCAACGGAAGAAAGCCAGGAAGAGTGCGAGTTCCTCGACGGCAACGACGGCGAGCCAAAGATACAGGCCCGCCGCCGCAGCCCCAGAGCACGCGATCTTCACCGAGATGCCCGGCGAAACCAAGGCCAGGAAGTGGGAACAGAAGCAAGTGCAGATCAAAACTCTCGAGGGAGAGTTCTCTGTGACTATGTGGGCCTCCGGAACCGACGATGGTGAGTCCCTTCTCTCCGTTTCTTTGTTTCCAGTACGCTTTCTCCCTTTCTCGGAAAGATCTCGAGAAAGGGAGGAGACTGCGGCTGCTGCGACAGCCAGTGCCTGGAGCCCGTCAGCTGGAAAATGTAAGGTGCCTCAGCGAGTTTTCCCTGGAAAAACAGCTGTCATCGCGCACGAGCAACAAGCAGCTGACGGCCCTGCGGGCACTGGCTGTCGACGATGCCCTGGACCTTGGAACACCATGAGCAAAGCTTCCTCCCTTTTTCTCCTGGGGGTAAAAATGTTATTGTCTCCCGGGTTAAAGGGAGAGAGCCTATATGTGAGATCTCTCTTCGCGTTACGTGCGTGCGTATACGTGTGGACGCACTTCCGGTTGGCATCGATCGCCGTTGGCGCTGTCGCTTTTCTTGGGCTTATCCTAACGGTAGCCGTCGTTCTTTTCGCTAAAAAATCCGCTCCGTTGACAGTCGGCGTTTGTTTGTTTTGATCTGCCGGCGTGTTGTGGCGGCCGTCGGCGCCCGCCATTGCGCTATTCCAGGGGAGCAGCCATATTTCGAAGATGGCTTCGCGAGCCAGGCTCCATTTTGCAAGGCACGCCATATTTCGCCAAGACCTGATCTGTCATGGCGCCGCGCCAGCCAAACCACCCAGACCTTTTTACGCTATACTGCATGCTTTCGCGATCTATTATCTCCAGTAGACGATTTTTCGTTTAAAACATCATTTTCTTGTAACTAACTGTATGATCTTATTATTTCTGGGAGTAAATTATGTCTCCAAGGGCGTTTCGTGGGTTTTGTTTTTGTTTTTAAGGTGGAATGTTGGAAAATATTAGTCGGTAGTGTAGAAGGGGCAGGTATACAGGCGCACTCGCTAGAAATGTTGCCGTCGGTTGCAAGCGACGTTGCCAGCTCTTAGAAGATTGTTTTTTATTTATTTTTTCTAGAAAATATTTTGTTTTCGTGTTTTCTTTTCTCCCTCTCCTTTGCTCAGCGGCAAAATACTTTAATGTTGGTTTTGGCAAATTTTATCATTTCATCGTTTAAATTATATGAAAGAAGGAGGAATTTTTGCTTTTAAATTATTGTTTTCCTGCTGTATCGATTATTTATTATTTTTGTATATTTTGTAGTTTATTTATTTGTAGTTACGAACTTTAAAAATTTTGAATCTTTTATTTAATATAACAGCAATGTTTATAGATTTATTATTTACATAAACTTTTTATTAATTTTATTTATATTATTTCTACATTAATTTTATATTACATAATTTCCTTCCACCAACATTCTGTTTTATATAAACTATAGAATTTTATACTGTGAAAGAAACTATTTTTTTATTTTTAACTTAGCAGTCATATTTTCAATTTAAATTTTATAAACAATGTTCTAATTAAATTTGATAAAGGAAAATGGAATGTATTTTAAATTTTATTTTGAATGAATGTTTAATACTACTAGATCTATCCATTATTGTTCAAATAGAATCAAATATTTACCGATTTGGCAACACTGTAAAGAAAATATATAAGAAAGGAACAAAGAGTTCATATTTTCTTTAGAAAATTCAAAATGTTTTTTTTATCTATCGTTATAAGCAGTATTTTATATAAAACTGTTTTGATAAAGAAATTTTAGCACAGTATTTAGTGTAAATTTTAGAACTAGAAAAAATACATGTTTTTTCAGTCATTTTGAATTTTCCAAAAAAAGACTTCAAAACCAATAAAATTTAGTAAATAGATCATTTTATTAATTAATTAATTGGTGATAAATAAAAATTAAGGTGGTTTTTTTTATCATATAACATTTTAAACAGATTATGAAGTTTTTAAATAGATTTATTTCAATATCTTATCTTTTATTTAATTAAATTATATAAACATTGAGGATAAATGCACTTCTTCAATTTTTTATTTTTATAATTAATAAGAGTAGTAATAAAAATAGTTATTGTATTGTATTTTTCTTTTAAAAAATATATTCAATTAGATTTTCAAGTCAGAGTCTTTTGAACTACCTTAAAATATATTTTCATTCACCATTCTAAATTAAAGATAACACAAGACTAACAGTTACGAAAAATAGGATTGAACAAATGGAACTGCGGTAGTATTTGTTTTGGTTTGCTTGTTTGTTGCTGTTAAAGGGAGTGTCCTATTAGCGTCTCACCTGGTGGATGTTCCAGATGAAGGCTCTAATCCTGAGCCTGATCCAGACTACACAGAATATATGACGGGTAAATCATCAGCAAAGCTGAATCACTCTGGAAGCTCTGTTTCCGATGGCATGCCAGGTCTTGATTTGTCCGATCCTAAGCAGTTGGCAGAATTTGCAAGACCTGGTCATAAACTGAAAGTTCGTAAGCCACCTGTAATTGATGGTGTTGAACGTACAATTGCGTGTCCACACAAAGGATGCACAAAAATGTTCCGAGATAATAGCGCAATGCGAAAGCATTTACATACTCACGGGCCAAGGTAAGAACTTTTCATTAATTTATAAATAAGATTAATATTCATATGTTTATTCAAATCATACATAATTCAAATTATTTTTATTTATATATATTATTGTTTTACTTACAGAGTCCATGTGTGTGCTGAATGTGGAAAGGCTTTTGTAGAAAGTTCTAAACTGAAAAGGCATCAACTGGTTCACACTGGAGAAAAACCTTTCCAGTGTACATTTGAAGGATGTGGAAAAAGGTTCAGTTTAGATTTTAATCTAAGAACTCATGTAAGAATTCACACTGGCGATAGGCCTTATGTTTGTCCCTTCGACGGTTGTAGCAAAAAGTTTGCTCAGTCTACAAATTTGAAATCACACATATTAACACATGCAAAAGCCAAGTAAGTTGTTTTACTGGGATAAACTATAGAATTATTATTGCATCTTCATAGGATAATTTTAATTGAAACATTACTAATTTCAGGACAAGAAACGCGATTGGTCGACAAGTACAGCAAATTCAACTTCAACAGCCACAGTTTGTCCAAGTAGAAGTTGCTGATGTAGATAATCAGCAGTTCATCGTTTATGCCGATTAGCCCCCCTCACCAGCTTGATCTCCCTAATGTGCCCCATTATCAAATTTGGTAACCTTTGATTATCAATCCAAACAGTGTACATATTTAAAAACGATAGCGAGTGACTAAGGACAGGAGAGTACTAAAAAACTAATTACTTTGAATGACTCGTTAATTAACTCGGATATTAATCTCCGCGCTTAGATGAGAGAACCAGAACAAAATTAAGAAATATTAGAATTTAAGAGAATCATAATTGAATATTAGAGTGAAATACAAAAAGATAATATTGTGAATGAAAAGTTCAGATTTAAAGATTGAATATTTGAAATGCATATTTAGATTATTAGAAGTGTTGAATTTTTAAAACTAAACTTTTTGTCATCTAAAGCTCGAGATCTATTATCCATTTACAATGGCAGACCATTTTCGCGCACTGCTCCGTTTTTCATGTCGAATTTTATGATGTGTCCTAGTGCGTGACTCGTTATTCACGACTGTATATATTTATAAGTGAAGTAAAATATTGTATACGGTATATTTTCGAGAGTAATTCAAACAAGGACTTAGATCCAGAAAATTTTCGTCAAGAATTCGAAAGGACTTGAATCTAGAAAATTTTCATTTTCACACAAATACAAAGTCACAAACACACACATGTACTACGTATAAAAACGTACGTAAAAATACGATCGTTTAAGATTTTACGATTTTTCACCGATTTCCTTAGATAACTTTCTTTAAAAAAGGATTTTGACTGTATTTTTTTCAAGTTTTAAAACTTAATTCTTTAAAGGGATTCATAGAAACTGTATACTGATAGATTTCAAAAGATCATTTGTATGCCTATAAATTTCTGTATTTATTCTAATTTTTTATTCGTTTATTATAAAAAAAAAATGAAAAAAATTGACATGCTGATATTTGTATCGCCAAAAAATTGCTTCAAGCCATATTTTCTTAATAATCATAAAAGATATTTACTTTAAGGTAGGTTTTAATCTATTTCAATCGGAAAGTGTGTTAGATTTAATAATGAATATGAAATGAATATATTTCTTTAGAAAACGAAAAATAATAAAAATCTCACAAAATATATCGAAGATAACCGATGACTGAAGGGTAGAACCTACTTAAAAATTAGAAAATAATACTTTAAATTTCTTTTATGATAAAAATTTTAAATTTTGTGCACATTTTTTGAGCATAAAATATAATAAAATTGAAACCAATAAAACTTTCTTAAAATTAAAATAAACAGACGCTTACATTTAAAATATAATTATTAATTCTATATTTTTGTTTATACATGGAAATTTTCTAGTTTAAGAATCAGAATTTATATTAAAGTTTATAGTAGGTAAATTCTACCCTTAGAAATGTTTTTACAAACAAGCAATACCACGTTACGTCCGATAAAGAAAAACAGTTTAAAGTTACAAAAACGATAGATGAAAAAAAGAATCCAAAATGAAATATCGAAGAATCAACAATTTAACACTAACAAGTGATGAATTTACTGTTTAGTTTTTAATACATTTAATAATGAATATTCAGACAACTAATGTCTGGAACGTCATTGCTTTTTTGACAATGAAAGACGACTACGCCCGTTTAAGAGCAGTAAATGTCTTGCAAAGAAAAGATGGTTTTGTTGACGCGTCGAGGGAAACTATAAAAAAAATGAAAAAAAAAAATCGAAGTATGTGGCAAACTTGGCCTATTGTTATAGCAGCGCGGAATATTTCTAGTACTTCTGATGAAAATGATGAAAAGACGCTTTTGTACATCGTCATGATTTTTTTCTTGTCATTTATATTTTCAATTAAGAAGTATAAATAATAATTATTATTAGTTCTTATATATCCTTGCATTGCATTTATTACTTTTCATCTACTGGCTGTATGAAATGAAGAAAGAATAATAGTATATTAATATTAATATATAAATTCTTAAAAAAGAAGCAGGTTCAGATTCATGCACCTTATATCCTAGTGTCTTGTCCGCTATATATAAATGAAACGTGAAATTTATATTTGTGAAACAACAAACTTTTGGTCGAAGATTTAGTTAGTATATTACACACTACTCTGTCGAAGTGAATGATAAAGTTAAGATAGTCAATTTATATGAGGAGAAACTGAAAGATGAGTAAATACAAATATTCTATATTTCGGCGATTTTTTTCTTCAGCTTTCCTTAATCTAAAGATGATTCGATTTTAATACTTAGCAGATCATTTGAATGACAATTGATTGCAAAAATGTTTTTATCGCACATCAGTAATTTTAAAGTCCCAATGTTTTTTGATGATTTAATTTAATGATTTAATTTTATAAAAATTTAAAAATCAATACGAAATCTTTTGTTAAAATCGAATTTACTTTTCATGTACTTGTTAATTAGTTAATATCAATCACATTTATTGTTTATAAAATCTTAAAAGCATTTTTGTTCTATTAATCAGAATTAGATAACAGCTAATTGCGCAAGACTAATACTTAATTAAATATTTAAAATGACGTAGCTATACCTATTACTACACAGTACTAGTTACTCTAGGTGTCAAATGACAGTCCGCAAACGAAATTTTTTTTTTAAGTACATTGCATAATAATACAGCTTACTTATAATAAATTAAAAAAAAGCTCGTACGCAATTTTTTTTCGCGATTATCAAAGCTATAAATATTGTTATTAAAATTGTTTAGAATAATTTCTGACTCATGAAATTGCCAAAACTAACAATAGATTTAAAATTTGTAAGTCAAAATATGTAAGAAACATAACTTGTATATATAAGAACCTGAAAAAAAAATTTTGTACCAGATTCCCATTAACCATTGAGGCGTCTAGAGAAAATCTATAAACGAAGGAAAGGGTCAATCCGCTTTGGCAAGAATTCGCTGAATAAAACAAAACCCCCCATCCAACAATCCTCTTTCATTCAAACGAGGCGTTTTAATACTGCTTCTACTTGGGCGCACGCCAGCAGAGCGGCGCCAGGGCTGTGAACGCGGCGACGAAGCAACAACAAACCGCCGCTTGAGAGCCGAATAGCCGATCCGATTGTCGGTGTTGTTGGTGCGTGCGTCCTTTCCGCGCCTTTTTTCGCGCAACACGCCCGTGGTCTTTTGTCGAACGCACAATTTCAGTTTCTCGCAACAAAGAAAGTCGGCCTCGATTGCAAGGATGGCGTGCTGCAGCGGCGAAGACGAAGAGGAGCAACAGCAGCAACAGCAACGGCCGGACGGTACGCGGGTTCGAGGATGCACCGACATCTTCTGGCTCTGCCTCTTCATCACCTTCTGGTTTCTCATGGTACGCCGCCGCACAAGCTAGGCCTTGACTTGACTCAGCCCTTGTTTATATGCGAGAGATGCGTCGCGCGACTTGCTAACTCGATTAAGAAACTTTCAAACTCGTTTTGTTGCTTTATTTCTGGCTTTGTTGCGCTGGGACGCGATGTTTCAGTTTTCTAATGTTCTCCAGTTGCTCTCTTTTATTTTTCAACGCGGTTCTTGATGCTTTCGCACATGCAGAGTACTTGTTGCAAAAACTTTTATTGATTTGTTTCTTGACTTGCGCTTTTTTTAATTTTAGATATTGTTTTGATTATAAACTCAATGACAAAATTTAGTGTAAATTAAATTAACATCGATAGTCAAAAAGTTAGTCAATTATTTTTGACTTATTTATTGTTAACGTTTTATAAATATTTAGACTGCAATTTAAAATATATTTTTAATGTTAGGGAAAACTAGAAATTTATTATTAAGCTAAAATTTATTTATTTATTTATGTAATTAATCTTTTATTAATTATTAATTATTTTTCTTTCAACAATTTCTTTTTTTAACAATCTTTGTAATGCTTTCTTGATGCTATTATTAGAGGTATATACACAACTCAAAGTTGCTATTGAGCATGTTCACACAGTAATTAGCTCATTGAGTCATTAATATCTACAGTGAATGAGTCAAGATTCTGATAATTAAATTTAATTAATTGGCATTTTGATTTGTCTTCAATAGTACTAGCATTGTATTTATATTTTAAAAATTAAACTTATTTTTGGATTTTAATTTAAATTTTTAATACATATTTAATAATTTTATTTAACATATTATTTGACTATTATCTTAATGCTACACCTTTTAATAAATCCTCAAAGACACATTATTTATGTAACGGCCTTGTTTCAGAAATGCTCCTATTAGTAGGCATTAAGTTAATGTGTTTCTAGCACTTTAATATTCTGAGCAATTTTGAATTTTCATTTCACTAGAAATTCAATGCTTTGAATTACATTGTCCTTATTTGATGATTTTTAATGCCTCTGACATTTTCCAATTTAAAATATTATATTATTATTTCAATTGCATCAAAAAATAGAATACATTATGATTTTACAAGTATTATGTTGTCATTTTAAAACTAAATAATAGTATAGAAAGGATAAAAAGGGGAAATCTATAAAAACTAGGGCTGATTTGATGCCATATTGATTTTTTACTGCTAACATAAATTATTAAAGATTTGTATATTAGTTACCTTGCTCAACAAAAAACTTTTTAAATTATTAACAGTTAATAAATATCTTTTAGGATTTAAAAAATATATCATTAACAAAATGTTTAAGATATTATAAATAATAGTAATCCATATTTGTTTAAATAATTAATTTTAACTTTTAGACATTTATTTTTATTGTAAATTACCCTAGGAATAAAATTTTAAAATAGTCAAAAATTAATTTAATTTACAAGTATTTTAAATATTAAAAAATGATTTGACATTATTTATAAATTATAATAAAATTATCAACTTTATTTCCAGATTTTAATAGCAGCTTTTGCATTTGTCTATGGCAACCCAATAAGACTTATAAATGGATATGACAGTTTTGGAAACACCTGTGGTGTTAAAAATAATCCCAAATTTGGAAGCATGGAACTCTCTGGACAAGACACCAGTGATAAACCGTAAATAAATAATTTATTTTTACTTTACAATTTACTCATCACATTGATTTCATTTCTAAATTGGATTCTAAAAGTTTTTGTTTGATTTCAGATATTTGTTTTTCTTAGATGTAACTAGACTTAAACAGTCATTGAAAATATGTGTTAAAAGATGTCCAGATCGTGGTTTAAATGATTTGAGTGATGTTTGTAAGTTTTATGAACAGACTGGTTCACAATTATGTCATGATAAACCAGATAGTGGAATCAGTGCCTGTAAAGACATTGGCAAAAATATTAAGGACCCCAACAATGCAACAGGCTCGTGTAAATTTTTGCATTTTCCAGTTTATGACAGCAAGCCTATACTTAATAGATGCATTCCTAAAGCAGTAACTACTATCACAAAATCCATATCATCTAATTTATATGGCTTAATTAACTCATGGGATGTCATAGAACAGACTTTAGGTGATTTATACAAAACCTGGAGAGTAATTTTAGCATTGTCATTTTTATCTTTTGGTAATTATTTCAAATTTTTTAAATATTTTTATTCAGACCTTTTATTTCGATTTTAATTATAATCCTTATTTATTTTTATGTTTTAGTTTTATCACTTTTTATGATAGCCATTTTCCACTTACTAGCAAGTATTGTAACTTGGATTGTGATGCTATTAGTTATTCTAGCTTCTTTAGGTGAGTTAATAATTGATGATTAATAATTAAAAATAAAAACAAAAATTCTAAGATCTCATTTATTTTTATGAAAAATATTTTTTTAATGCAATAATAATTCTTGATTTTTATACCAGCTGGGACAGGCTTACTGTGGTGGACATATTTTGATATCAAGCAGAAGTTAGATAGTACATCTCAGAATGAACTTTTGGAAGAATCTGTTCGCAATGAAAAAGCATTTTTAACTTTAGCTATTATTGCTACTATTATTACTGTAAGTTATTATTTTTTTATACCTATACATAATTTTATTCTTATGTCAAGCATATAACTATTTAAATTTTGATCTTTTCAGGTGATTCTGTTCTTCCTTATGTGTTTCATAAGAAAACGTATTAGTATTATGGCAGGGCTATTTAGAGAAAGTGCAAAGTGCTTAGCAGAATTGCCAGGACTATTTTTCCAACCTCTACTAACTTTCTTTGCTTTGCTCGTTTTCTTTGCACTTTGGGTGACAGTCATTTTGTGCTTGGCTACAGCAAGTAAATTAAAACAACCATAATTAACTTTTACAGTTGAAATATTTTTAATATTAAAAAACATGATATAAAAATAGTTAATTTAATTTATTTTTAGATTATCCTGGTACAAAATCAATAAATTCAATTGACACATTGAATTTCAATGCATCAATTGCTGGAAAACCATTAGATGACAAGCAAAAACCATTAGATATTCCTTTAAATGATTACAAAAGTAAGTATAAATAATTATTGTCAAATATTACAAAAACTATAAATAAATTTTAATTTTAAATTTTAAATAATAAATAAATTATTGTAGTGATTATTATAAATAGTAATCGTTATCATAATTTTATTAGCATTTACTCTTGTGGAATACGCTGATTCAACCTGGGTAAAATATATGTGGTGGGTCTACATCATTGGATTAATATGGATTTCCGAATTTATTATTGCTTGTCAAAATATGGTCATTGCTGGAGCTGTTGCACATTGGTACTTTCGGTATGAGATATTTATTCGTTTATTTATTTATGTCAGTTTTGTATTAATTACTACTTTTAACTAATAAAATAAGTAATTTGAAAACTCAAATACTAATCGAAATTTTATTAGGGGTAAGAATGCCAGTGCATCACCAGTTTGTACATCAATGGGTACTTTAATCACTTATCACCTTGGTTCAGTCGCCTGTGGTTCCTTCCTAATTACAGTATTCAAATTACCACGACTGATTTTAACTTATTTATATGCAAAGTAAGACATATGAAAAATTATTTGTACAGTATGTAAAATGATTAAGAAGTAAAAATATCTTTTTGAATTTTTAGGTTTGAAAAAACTAAAGAAACATCTCCATGCGCCCAATGTGGTTTAAGATGCTGCATATGTTGTTTCTATTGTCTAGAGAGATTCATTAGATACATGAATCATAACGCTTATACTGTAGTGGCAATTGAAGGAACCCATTTTTGCAATGCAGCACGAATTGTAAGTTTTAAATTCAAATTGAAAATATTTATACGTAGATTAATTTTATAAACCTAATAATAATCAAAATTAAATCATATTTTCGTAGGCGTTCAATACAATTGTAAGCAATGCTGTCCAAGTAGCAGTGATCAATGGAATTGGGGATTTTATACTTTTCTTGGGGAAATGTTTTGTTACTGCAGCAACTGGAAGTATTGCTTTGTTGTTCATGCGCCAAGATCCTAAATTGCACTTTTATGCAGTTCCGATATTTGTTACTTGCGTTTTTGCATTCTTCATAGCTCATTGCGTTATTTCACTTTACGAGGTAGGTTCTTTATTATTTTGTCTTTTTAATTATTATATCTATATTCTACAAAATTTTATTATTGAAAAATTATAATACTAATACTTTTTTTCTTAATTCTAGACTATCATTGACACCCTTTTTTTATGCGTGTGCGAGGACAAGAACCTGAATGGCGAAAACGGAAAGTGGCGTCAGTCCGCGTTGTCCCCGCTCGTTTCTAATTCGAATACTAATGGTCAGCAATCTCATGAACTTGATCCAATGAACAGCTAAATTATTCTAGTGGTCTGTAAAAATTCATACATTTTTGGATGTCATACTTTTTAATTACTATTTTAAAATTATGAGAAATTTATTTTATTTTATTTTTTAATTTTTTATGAGTTAGTTTTTTAGTAATAAATATAAATTTACTTTATAGATTTACTTCTCAAAGAGTATGATATTTTAAAAAAGGATGCTTTTGCATACATAGATTTCTCAAATAAATTGAGATCTCATTTCATTTAAAATTTTCAGCAGAACACTTAAAACATAAGTTTTCCAATTTTACATATTACATTATAAGGCAGTCTCTTACTATCTTCCAAGCAAATAGTGGTAATAGTGGTCTTTATATTTTAATGCAGCATTATATTATACCATAATATTAAAGTATAATTTGCTCTTCAAATTTAAAAAAAGAATGGATGAGATATCTTTCAAAGTATTTTGTTACGCCCAGCTAAAAAGTGCTACTTAAAACTTTGGTGCTTAAAAACAACGATTACCGTCAGTTCGTGCAATTTAAAGATTATATTTACACTACTAAATAGCTCTATTTTCAGAAGTTGCAAAATAATTTGCAGTTGCATATTATACTTTTATTTTTTATATTTTTAGATTTTTTGTTATGCATCAACATTAAGGATTTTCTTTGAAATATTAAGTGATCAAATATTATAAATTATGATCAAATATTTTTTGACGATAAGATTGAATTTTATTAAGAGTATTCATCTTAAATGCATCATGGTTATAATTTTCTGTGAATTGACTATTAGATAGTAATTTTATTTTTAAATTTTTCATGCTTTTACAATTAAATCCTATTGATACAATTTTTTATGTCTATTGCTGTATTTAAGGCAACAATTTTTTAAATCATGTATTATCGATTTTTATACTTATAATAATTATACAAATAATTATACTGACAAGTGAAGTCATTACCAGATGAATATTGAAATCTATAATAGTTGCATAAAATTGATTCAAAATCGTGCAAAAATTATATATTTTTATATTTATCTGTACTCGTATATTTGTGTGCTTGTTGTAATCAAATTAATGTGAAATCAATTTACGTCCATAATAGTACAGTTTGCATTATGTAAATCTATCAATTAAAATTTAGAATCAAATTGATCAAATTGAAATTAATTTAATTTATTATCTGAACATTCAAAAATACAGATTTTTTAATCAAATTGTTAAAAAAGTAATAAAACAATTATTTATTAAACATACAGGTTAAATCAAGTGTACTACTTTTATGCAAACTGTATCTACATATTTTACAAAATATAAATAGTAAAGTACAAAATATTCTAAGAGCTACAAAGAAGCTTCACTCTACAGCGCGCGCAATGTGTAAAACTTTGACAGTATATAAAACGAACAAAATTAATGGATATTATAAATGTTTATAGATGTTAAGCTCTAGTTATATTTTATAAAATCTATTGCAGCATTGTAAAAGCCTATGGATAAGATTGACAATGCTGATATATTAAAAAATTTGCTATTTGTTAATAAGAAAAAATGAGATATAAATATACGCACACAAATTTTATCTATGTATACAATATATCAAAATGCCTCAAACTGAATACTTGTAAAAGATACGATATACTTAACTTTTATTCACAGTTTATTCTTTTTTATGAAAAAATCACAAGGTAATTTAAATGACTGCAACAAAATTTCTTAATTTAATGGCTATTATTGTTTTGTTGAATTGTAATGATTAAAAGTAAATACTATTGATGCACATTACCAAATTGATGGAGAAAAATATAAACATTTAACTATCTACCTTATTACGGTTGTATGGATTTTCGTAACTAATAAAAAATTAAAATTCCATCAAAATAGATTTGAAATTTTTATAAGAATTAAATTTTATAATTAATAAAAATAATTTAAGCTTATATATACATTGGCAGTGTGAAAGTGTATATCGTTTACATATAATTACTTGTCCTTTAAATTTGATATAAAATTTTTTATTTTCTCTTTGTATTAGGTTTTTGCATATGAAACTACATGAGACTGCAAAGCTTAATATTAAATTGTAAAATTATATTGAAAAATTTAAGAAACTGTCATTGTCGGCATTTCGCATACCGTTAAAGAAAGGCCTTTTTGATAAGTGCCTAAGGTGGTAATTATTATAATTTCAATGTTACTTTTCCTCATAATCAATATATTTTATTTTAATATATCATTAAGTCTTAAATAATAGTAGTTTTCATACAAGTACGAAAAATTTGATTTTCGGAATAGGTTGAGTTTAGCACCCGAGCGAAGCGAGGATAATCTTCTGAAAATCATATTTCTCACGTGTATTGAACAATATTTTTCGATGCAGGGGCGTAAAGGCGATTTTAAAGCATTCCAAAATGCGTAAAGTCGCATTTTACGTATACTGTATCAAAACATAAATTATCGAAAAATTGAAAAAAATTGGAATAACAGATTTATCGTATTTTAATAAAAGAAAATGTATTATGTATATTTTTCTGAACGATTGTGTGTTTACAAAGTATGTACAGCGAATTATTCAATAAAAATACTTTTATTTGCTTAACTTCTTGTTTTTTTATTCACGAAAGTTTTTTTTACTTTTAGTCCTATTTTGTTTTTTTTCGGTTTGGATTTTTCAGAAGTATCTGGAACAGATGAAACCTTTTTATTTTCTTTTCCTTTCAAATTTTTCTTAACTTTTTTCACCAAATTTTTCTTTGACTTCAATTTTTTGGTTGGCTGAACTTCACTTCTAGAAGTTGATGTGCTACTTTCATTTTCTTTTCTTTCAAGTTCTGCAGCCTTTTCTATCAATTCTCCTTTAAATATGTCATCTGCTGGATTAAGAGCATAAGATTCCTCTGGTTTATTAACTTGGGCTGCAATTTTTTGTTCAACTCTATTCATATACTTTCCACCAGCCTTCTTAGCGAGTGATTGTCGATACTAAAAACCAATTTATATTTATTTTTGGTTAAATATAAAGTAATGGAAAAAATTTGTATAGAAAATATATTTTAAATAATGTAAGATTTTTAATATTCTACTTTATGTAAATAATATTATTTTATTTTAATTTTATTTTAATTACCTTAGCTGGAGAAATATAATTAGGATTATCCCAAAGTGTTTCACCTCCAAAACTACCTGCAAATATTTTAACGGGATTCAAGACAAATCTTGGACCAATTTCTGCTAGTTCACCTTCTTCTGTAATAATTTGAAAATTTCTAAACCATATTCTACTGTCTAAAATACTAAAAGTATATACATGATCAAAGAATGGTTGGCTCTTTGGATGATGATTGGGAACTCCAAATATTTGAGAGATTAATTCTTTTAAAAGAGTGTACTGTGGTGCAGTATTGAAATTATCATCGAATGAAAGCAATGGTCGAGAACCTTTTAAACAATTTCCAGTCATTTTAAGCTCTCCCATAGTGTAAACTAAAACAAAGTTGATTTTTAAATATATTTTCGATTTTATAATTTAGTTTTTTTAATAATACTCACTATTTTCTACAAGAAATTTAGCACAAGGACCTTCAGAAACATTTGATAACCACATATAAAGATCCCTTTTCCTTCGGCCTTCAAATAGAATAGCTTTATTACAGTTTTTTGATTCACAAATTTCGTTGACAACCTGAAGATTTTTACAACGTTCCATCTTTGATTCAGGCCTATGATGTGGCATGAGAGTTTTGATGTCATCCATAAGATGACGATCTCTGTGATTAATTCCTCTTGATGCAAACACAAGTATTCTTTGCTTGTTAATCCATTTTATCTAATAAAAAAGAGTACATTGATATAAGAAAAAATAGATTAAAGCAAATCAATTCAGAATACAGTAGAGGAAAAAAGCAAAAGAAATTAAAAACAAAACTGAAATATTAATTATGTTAAAATTACAACTTAATGTATAAAATGTATAATTTATAACCTTTTTTGGAGCTGGTTCATCGGAAAACCTTGTTGGTGGAGGCAGAACTTCTTGCTGTGCTTCTTTTTCATTTTTCTCTGCCTCTTTTCTTTTTCTTTTTAAGATCTTCTTTGCCATTTTGATTACTTATATAAAAGTTAACATTAAAAACATACGTTTATTGACAACGTACCCCACGTGTTGCTTCCTGTAGTGAATTGTTGTTAAAACTAAAACAGTGGCGCCACTGTCGTCGTTCAACTTCGGAAACAGTCGCGTTGCTCGTTCTTCCTCTTTCCCGTTCGGCCGCTTTTACCAGATTGAGTAGAAGCAGGTAATTTTCTTTCACTTCGGATAATTTTAATGGCTTATTAAAATTGTTTATTCGAAAGTTAATTTTTCGAAGAAGAAAATAGATGCTTTATTGGATTTGAAAAAATTTCTCTCGTGGAAGATTAGTGTGCTTTCGGAACACGTGGCGAATTTTGGTAGTAGATTTAAGGTTATGTGGTTTCATGCGGGACACGTTTTCCGTGTCTACTAAAATGAAATTAACCTGATATAAAATGAAATAAAATAAATTTTTTCAATATATCTAATAAAGCTCTTTTTTAATTGTTTTTATTCTTGATCAAGGAGCGTTGGAATAAATTGATTACATTAATATTCTATTGCAGACCTGACAAGATGTCGTCCCATTTGAACTGGATGATCATCCGTAACAATAATGCTTTCTTACTGAAGAAACGGAACATTAACAAACCTTTCTCAACAGTGAGTTTATTTATGATAAATTTTAAATCATTTAATTAAATTTTCACTTCAGAAATTATTGATAAATATTGATAATTTTTTATATTACTTTTACTTTTTGTGTTGGAGAACATAAAAGTATTAGTTGAAATAAGTTTTTACAATTATATTTTTTTATAGATGTATGAAATAAATAAATGAATGATGTAAGCAAAATAACTAAAAACATTTCAAACATTTTAGGAGCCAAACAACCTGACGAATCTTAGTAGCTACCGCTACTCAGGACTTGTTCATCGCAAAAGTGTTGGTGTTGTAGATACCCCAGACAAAAAAGGTTTCACTGTTGTATACAAAAAAGCCAATAGTGTAAACAAGCCATCAAAAGCAACTGTCAGGAGAACAATGAAGGCTGGTGCTCGCAGATCTTTGTACAAATTGAAGACCCTTCTGAAGAAGAACAAGTATCGTGTTGACCTCACTAAGGTAATATGTTATTCAATTTATTATTATATTTAATTTATTTCTTTATTTATGAATCATTTATTTAAATTTTTAAATGAATAGAAAAAAAGTAGATTGATTGTAAAAATAGGATTAAAAAATAAGAGATTTGTTTGTATTTAAGTGGTTTTGAAATGAATTTAAGTATTTTATTTATTTATTTTATTGATCATTTGGGTAAGATACTTTACAAGCCAGACGAAAATGTCTGGGGAAAAAGAATACAGGAATGTAAACCGTGGCGCGTACGCATAATAGCGCATTTACGAAGCTAAAAGAAAAATATCATAATTACAAAATTGAAAGATAATCATACAAACACAAAAAGTAGAAAAATAATTATATAAACTAAAAAGAAACTTGTATTTTGTTTATTGCCCATTTTCGAAGTTTTCTTTTGATGCTGATTCAGCTTTCTTTACAAAGAAGCAATGGTTTAATTTATTAATAATACACAAGGATAACAATAATTAATATATAAAAATAGAAAGGCTGTTATAAATAATAATATGTATAATTTTTATTACAGGTTGCTCTCCGACGAGCAAGTGCAGTACTGCGCTCTCAAAAGCCTTTGCCCACAAAGAAGACCAGAGTTATGAAGAAGGCAGATTAATGTATTTAATACAATAAATTCATTTATTTGTAAAAAATTGTCTTTATTTATCTTTTCCTTTATAGAATACATAACTTCAATATAATTTTTAAGAAAATTTTATCATATTTTGATAAGTAAAATTAATATTACTTTATAGTTAAATATTTAGAAATATGAAAGATTAAACATCTGTTGCTCTTATTAATCCTTTTTTGAGCCATTTAGAAGGTATTTGACCTTTTGATAATTTTTTAAATTATAAAATATGTTAAATTAAAATTTCTTTACATATGTAATTAAATGTAATTGCAATTAGAGTTTGTACTTAAGAAATATTTAATTAAAAACATTGAATTAAATTTATTTTTGTGTCGTAATGTAATAATTTTTATTCTCACCTGATTATCTGTACGGAGGTATGAAAACATGGTCACAGACACTTTAAAATAATAAAATAACTGTGTATATATAACATTTACAGTAGAGGGCGCATCGTCTGTCACACGCAATAACAAACGTTTTGACTTGCAAACTTGTTGATGATGTGTTCATTCGAAGAAACATGACTTATCTGGCTAGTGAGCGTTTCTTTAGTTATAATTATAGGTTAAAAATAAACTAAGTTAGTGTATTTTACAAATTCGTATTTTCAATATAATAACAATAGAAGGAATAACTGTAGGAGTCCCAACATTTTAGGTTAGAATGAACAATAATAAAAGTTGATTAATGTTTAAAAATAAAAACAATACTTACTTTTTTAAGAATTTATTGTTATAACATATAGTTTTATAAACTTTTTTCTAGGACAATTATACTCTATATTTGCATATGCAAAAAAAGATGTCTATAGCAACACCTGATTTACTTAATGCAATTTCTGAATTAACATCAATAAGAGAAATGAAGATTGCTTTGAATGTTACAGCGCAGTGTGGATTGATAACTTCATTTACTACAATTGTAGGAGGTCTACTTTCTGGTCCACCAGGAATTGCAATTGGTAAAATTTTTTATTTTTTCATATTTGAGGAATTTTCAATATTAATAATAATAATAATCCAAAGTTTATAAACTCTAATTTATTCCTATTAAAATGAAATGTTTGAAAGACTAAATCTGTTTTTAGGTGGTTTAGTAGGAACCGCAATAGCAAGTTATCATTCCCAAGGAAAATTTAAATCTGTGCCAGAAATTTTAGCTACAGAAGCTACTCCAGAACAAAAAGAAAGATTAGCTGAAGCTATTAGAAATATTTTAACAGCTGAAAATGTTTTTACACTCATACAGTTTGTTGCCGCATTAGAAAATAATAGACTATTATTGGAAACCATACAAAAGGTTGTTCGCAATTTCCTCACCTCAGATATGGGATATAACTGTGTGTTGTAGCAAATGAAGTTAATTGTTTAAAATCGTTTAGTACAGTTTAAATATGTACTTAATAATGTCAACATATCATTTTAATTAAATTTTCTGCATCTATATATATATTTATAAGATGATGGGAGCAAAAAAAATGTTAATATAAAACAATATTTTTAAAAAATAAAAATTTTATTTTTAAAAACGTTAAAAACTATAAATTTGTTTATCGTCATTTCAGGAAAATTTTTCAATTATTTATTTCTGTTTCACTGTAATTAGCCATAAATTCATCTATTTCTAGCAATAAATTTGTATGTGTCATGTATAAGTACCTATATTGTGAATCTTTTATCACTTCCTTTATATTCTGTTTGACAAATATTTTTAATGTAGTCTTAAAATCCTTCAACTTGTACTTATCTGCTAAAGTAAGACATCTGGCAACATTTGTAACACTTAAATTAGATAACAAATAAGTTACATAGTCTGCATTTTTTATGACTTGAGCTTCATTATTCTTAATGAATTTGTTTATGTAAAAGAGCAACTTTTTTAGATTGTATTTTTCAGCTAATTCTGCTAAAGTAGTCACGTTTTCGACAGTTATGTTTGACAACATGTAATTTTTGCAATGAATTTCCAAATCCACCACATCAAAATAATGGGCTGCTTCAAAAAGTTCTTTATAATTTTCTTCCAAATTTTTTATAGTATTTGTATACATGAAATATAACATGTTTTCTATTGTTTCATGCTTGAAATTTTCAATTTTAATGACACCGGTTTGTTCTTCTTGCATTTTGCTCTTGAACATTGCATGAAAAACAGGACTACGAGCAGCTAACATATTTCTGTGAGCTTTGATAATTTTATCTTCTACTTTGATTTCAACATCTATGTATTCATCCTCTTTAGAGAAGCTAAATAATTTCAACATTGGATCTTGATTTTGTTGCACAAAGCTAGGTCCAATAGAACTTGGACTACTTTTGGAAAATCGAGTCACATCGAAACAAAGTTGAACCCTTCCATTTTTGCTGACTACTTTTGAAAGTATTTCTACACTGAAAAATTTCCAGTGTTTTAATTGATCTACAGGACCAAATCGTGGACTTTGGAAAGAAAGAACTCAAAATTCTGGCTTATTCAAAATACTGCAAACAACTTGATATGTATACATATCATCTGGAGTAGTTTGACACTTTGGTTCATCTGTACTTTCTCCCTTACTAATAATGTGTAGTGTCATGCTTGCAATTTTTGGAGATGTGAGCCTCTCCTTTGATAACACAGATACAAAGCTCACGTAGCATTCATCTTTGGGATCATCGAATGTAAATACTGGAGATCGATATTCAAGGCATTTGCTTTCTTTTACAGCTGCTGATTCCAAATTGAAAACAATGAAGTTAGTATCTTTCTTCTCAATGGACACATTTTTATATTCCTCCATTTTATCAACTGGTAACATGTTTGAAAAATGTCCTGTTAACATAGAATATTGATTAGGAATCAAAAGACATTGTAACCAGTTTCATAGCATAGAAATTAATATTTTGTTTTAACAAAAAATATTAAATTTTAACTGAATTTTACATAAATTTGAAAGTTCCAAGGTATAATTAACTGACAAAGCTGTCGAGTAACTTTTTTATTTATTACAATGATATTTTGACCACCAATCCTCATGGTCAATATAAAAAATAACAAAAAAATTATGCAATACAATCGAAATTCAAACACCAAAAACTTACATTAAAAGAAGTTTTGAGATTGTATTGCATAATTTTTTATAAAAAAATTTGTTGTTTATTTTTACGATTGATTTTGAGGAGAATACTTGACAAATATATTTCTGGTTGAAATATCTGCGTAATTAATAAAAAATTACTTCACATAACCATTAGAGTGTACATGTCAATTTTTTTTTATATGCTTAATCAAAACAAACATATAATCAGCTAAAGCTTACATACGTTTAAATATGTATTTACAAAATATAACAGTATTCCCTTACCTCGAAGTAAAAGAAGAAATGAGGCGTTCCTTGATGTTTTAAACACAAAAGTATTTATGTTTAACATGCATTATTACTTGTAAAGATCAAACGATTTTCTATTACGAAGGAAACCATGATGTTTTGATGCATCAGTCAAACTCGCAGCTGGTATATCTGACGGTAGAATTGTTTAATTAACTTGCTGTCTACGCCAGTCTGCGGAGTGCGGATTTGCGGACTCCGACTACAGCTCTATATACGCATTACGCACTCACACTGTACGCTCACGCTCTGTGACTGTATGCACTATGCAGCTAGCGTCACCAAGCTATACCTATATACCAGAGTTAAATCTTCGAAAATCCTATAGTATAGTAAAAAATTACTAAAAAGGACTGAAATCTCTATAAAAAAATTAACTTTTAACCTAATAAATATGTTAATAACCAAAATTACAACTTATATCCAAAATGACCTATTCCATACTCATGCATGTCAATCACATACTTTCTTAACTATTTTATTATATATGTAGTGTACATATATATATAT
>UCOL01002296.1:0-26782 GCA_900474335.1 Ormyrus nitidulus
GAAATAAATGGCCAACACCGGAGTTTTAGCTGGAACCGAATGCTGCAATTTTTAGCTCGTGCTTGGTCGGCCAGTGGGCGCGATCCCTCGCTTGGGCCCGTTGAGTGTCTGGACGACTCTCGCTATGGACATTAGCTGTTTCTTTGTCCGTCGACCTGGCGAAGGATTGCGAATGCCGGTCGTGAAATTGAAAGATCGACCTGGTGATCAGCAGCAATGCCGCACCGACCCCGTACCAGTGCTTCGCCGAACATCTAGTGCGGGATAGTGTCCAGAGCGGCACTACCGCTGCATTATTCTCCCGCATCAATGCAGCACCTCAGCAGCATTAAATATTTTTACACGGGATGACATCTACTTTTGCAAAAAATGATCTTTGAATTTAAATAATAACATATTATTTATTTTTATATAGAAATTTATATCGTCTTAAACTTCACAGACAAACAATAATATACTTGATGTATAAAAACTATGATGAATAATATAATTTAAACTGTAATAATATCTAAAACTTCCATTGAAATCGATACCTCGATTTTAATTCTTAAAAAATTGATCTTTCCCTTAAAAGCTCCTCTCTGAATTAGAGAAACTGTGTGATAAAACATTCAATTAGCAAACATTCCACTTGGCACCGAAAAAAGACTCCCACAGGTCTCGTCTAGTCCTCGCACTTTGAGAAATTAATCCCCCCCGTCAACACGCCTTAATCTCGTTCTTATCTTCCGGCTCATTTTTATCTCGATCTCCCCTTTTCTCTCGCTTTGGGCTCCTCTCCCACTCTTTCTCTCTCTCTCTCTTTCTCTCTCTCGTGTAAAAAGTAGCATAAAGTGCGCCGAGAATTATTCAGCGACGCGTCGAGGGAAAAAAAACTTTCTTATTCTTGGCCGCCGAAGAATGGCAAAGGAGAAAAATGCCGATATCAGCTTGAAGAAAGTCTTAGTGAAATTTTCTTCTTGATCTATGGTAATGCGGATCGTAATATTTTACGGTATCACACGCCCCAGAAAGAGACTCTTTCTTCCTGCTTTTCTACGTATCCGATAGTCTTATCTTGCATTTTATCGCGCTTTAGACTCACTTTCTTTTATTTAGACCTGAGGGTATCTCTATTATTTCCCACCGGAAATATCGCGTCTGGACATCTTTGTCTGTTTCTACTTAGAGATTATCTTAACAATCGCTTTACGTCACACGATTTCTTTTGTACGCTTACGTGTAATCACTAATATTTTATAAATTGATCTTTATTATTTTTCGATGTATCAAAATGCTTCAATGAATTTATAAAATTTTTCTCCCAATGTATTATAAAGTACTAAACTTCATTATTACTCACTTTAAGTAATGTAGCACTCTAAAAGGCACAATATTCGAAAGCTTACAGGTTTATGCTTTTAACCATTAAGGCAAAATTCCTAATATATTTTTTTATCGCAAAATTGAATCAAACTTGTACGATTATAAACAAACTCCGTCAGTTACATTTAACGTCCAATAGTTAATTTTCGTCGTTAAAGTTAAAGTAACTTCAACTTTTAATTTATACTTGCTTATTGCGCATTTTCGAAAACAGTCAGCTATTCATTTTAAGATCTTTCCAGAAAATCACAAGTAATAAATAAACCTCTAAAGTCTTCCACCCACGGTTATCCCGAAAAACTCCCGATTCGGTCACCAAAACCTTCTGGCCACAGACTGCCAGCAATCGCAGTGGGGTGAGGATCGAAAAAACTCCCCCTTCCGGCAGATGCTTAATAAATTTCGAAATGAAATTCAAATTAGAAGCAGCTGTCCTTCTTCTGCGGAGTCCCGACTCGAGGGCTGGGGCGCGCAGCGCGCCAAAATCGATCCGCCGAGTCGAAAGGGACAGAGTAGAGGCAGAGAGAGATGCGGGTCGCGGCCGCGCGTGCAGGTGGACGTGTGCAAGGGCTTGGGAGTCTGCGAAAAGTCGGCCGCCTGGCGAGGAACCGCCGAGAACTGGATACACCGCCGACTGGAACAGCGGTTAATCAATCCTGCGCCCAATGTTTCTTTCCGTGGCGCGTACCTTTTTATTGTTACCGAGGAAAAGTTGAGAGACGACGGGACGAGATGGGCTTGGTCGTGTTTTCGCGTCGTTTCCTCGCTAAATTTTATTTATTATCTTACTTTTGTCGCGAAGAAGGAGAGGATGTTTCTTACTAACTGTAAGAGTATACGTTCAATAGAAAGAATATTCTTAGGAAAATACTTAAGTGAGTGTTGACCCCTTGCTTATAACAGGAAATGTAAAGGACCGTGAGAAAGCATAATTCGAATGATGATAATGCCCTTTTAGAGTGCTTATACGAACTTGCATACGGTCTGACTCAACTCGAAAATCTCTACTAATTTCTGTGGACGTTGGCTGCATTTCTCTCAAGTTTCCCCTCTTATAAAAGTATCAAATTTCTGCTAGTATTGTAAACATTGAGCATTGTATTCATTTTTGATGTGCAAATAAACTTTAGTCAAAAAGTTACTAAAGAATTTTTTTAGTTCGAAATTAAACTACAAAGGCTACCAATTTTAGAATCTCTTCAAACAATGACACGCACTATAATAGTATCTTGGTTAGTTTGGCACCCTTTCCGCTGTAATATTCGCATTATATTAAAAAAAAAAAAAAAATTAATCACCCGAAAAATGGAAGAAAGCGAAAGAGCGAAGAAAAAAGACGAGACAAGGGAGAAATAAACGAGCCGGAGCATACACAAAACCCGGGAACGAAACAAAGCTACGTATTCAAGAACGAGGGAGGAGAGAAAAAGCGGCGAAAGAAGGAGCAGAAAGGTAAATGGAGAAAAAGCGAGTAGGGAATTTCGTGGGCGCGGAAAATGAAAGCAGCAGGAAGTCGAACCATCGAGTAACAGCCGCGTGCCATGAAATGAGGCTCCGAGAAGAGGAGGAGAGGATACGATGAGCGAGCAGGGCGTGAGACCAAGAGAAAGTAGCTACGCGCGAGCGTGACGGAAGCCAGTCGATCAATAAACAGCTGGCCCCTCTCTCTCTCTCTCTCTCGCTTGGCATCTCGCGCCTGTCACGCCTTTTTCTTTCGTATTCGCTCGGCACGCGATGCCGCCGACGCCGCCACCGCCGCGCTCCCAATCGGAAGGGGATCCACCAAGCTCGTTTGTTAACGCGTCGACGCTCCGGGCGACCTGCGCTCGAAACGATCGCGCGAGATTATCGGCCGTCATTTTTATGCCGGCGCCACGCCGAATTCTCCCGGATTCGTATGCAAAACGGGAGCCTCCCGCTCGCTCGAGCGACAAATTCGATGGCGAACGCTTCGAAAGGGACAAATTGAACTGTCGAAAAAAAAGCGGCCGGTTATTGCTGATAGTATATTGACATAAGGATATTGAATCGGGAATTCGTGAGTTTTATGCGTCCTCGCTCAGTTCCGCAGTAGATTTCATTTGAATCTATTTCACTTACTCTCATTTTTTATTTCAATCAGAACGTCGCCGTTTATTCGCTGTGGATTTTTTACGTTTGAAATGGTGCCAGTCAGCATTATACAAGTGACACTCACTTTTCAAGAGTAACCGAATGGAAATCAGTTTACCCATTCAAAGTTTTTCTTTCAAGTTGAAAAGAGAGTATAAAAATAGTGTAAATAACAGCTTTTTTAAAAAGATTTTTTCCCTTTTTCAAATTGTGTTTTCTGTTCTAGCAGAATGTTCTAGCAGAAAAATATTGCTGTTTTGAAACAGATATGTACATGGAAATATAGTACGTGTAATATAGTAATGTAAACAAGGAAAGATTCTGTGATAAACGACTGCCATTAATCAATTCAAACAACAGTGTAAAATAACGCAGTTAGGCAACGGGCATTTCAAATATTTCTCGAAAATTCGAATAAAATTCTACAAAGACTTATAAAATTCTTCTATTATACTGATTTATTTGCAAAGCAGACAACTTCTGTTCTTTGTCTTCTATAAAATTAGTAAAAAGGAAATAAATTTAAAAACCGAAATTTTAATTGAAAAAGGAATTCAAACTCAAAAAAGGAGAACTGCATTTAAATCCACGACTTTCAAATTCACTTTCCAGTTCACAAGTTAAATTAAAATTATACAAATTATTCAATTACCTCGAGGATTTATTTTATTCATTATCGTAAACAACTATCGTAAATAGCAGTAATTTTCGTGATGTTTGGCAAACTCTCCAAAAAGAACTCTAAAGTAGTATTTAATTTACTGTAACTAATTGAAATTAACCAACTTGAAAGGACACTGAAACACCGAACTTCACAAGTTTGCAAAAGAGTGAACAAGCAGCGGAGTTGAGAAATGATAGATAGATAAACTTTTCACTGCAATCATGGCAAAAAGTACAAGTGGACGAATAAACCGACGATCGAGAAATTTCCGAAATCAAATTTTCAAAGCCTTGATTACCTATCTCTGTGTACATTCGCCTCTCTCCCTCCTACCCCTTCTCACCCTCTGCCCAGCATCCTCTTAATTTTACAGTGAAATGGATCTGCACACGTTAAGCGGTTACCTGATACGGACCTAGTAATAGCCGCTGCAAATGGAAAGGATACATACGCAGTCGGCGGTATTTATTTTCAATATCATTGCGGAGCGAAGCGTATATATACAGTGAGCGAGCGTCAAACTACAGCGACGTAAATTTCCGCATTTCCGCGTAAAGCGGAAATTCGTTTCACACTGGATTTGAGAGCATAAATGTTCTAAAAGGGTTGTATTTAAATGGAGTTCATTATTTTATACTTTAAATAGAATACGAAAGTGTAAAAAAAGCACGTAAAAATACAATTTTATCCTTTAAATATTGAGTTACTTTAACGGACTAGAGTGAGAATTAAAGCAATTGGTTGCTGTTTATGCGATAATGAAGAGCTTAATGCAATTTCGGTAACAACTCGTTTGGCCGTACAAGCCTGATAATGTAGTTCGAGATTAGTGGGTTACTCTATACATATACGATCATTGCCAATAAGTATTACGACTATGAGAATTAAGTAGTATAGTTCCAGTAGTATAAACACGCGGTTATGTCAGACATAAAACTTGTAATATATTTTCTACACCTGAATTTTTAGGATGCAGTATCAAAGTTGTATTATATCGATTCTATTTATTTGTATGAATAAAAATACCTAGTAATTCTATAAATATAAAATTTGTTCCAATTAGAAGCTCGCTAAAATCTTTCTTGAAAAGAAAGAGATTATATAAGAATACTATAAAGCACTCGGCAACAAAGTATCATTAAACAGAAACATGCTCGAAAATTTCTGTCCCCCAAACCGAAACGAACGATTCCCCAAAGAGGCAGGAGGAATTCGAGTCATCCAAAACAATCGGGGCGCCCTCGAGGGCCAAAAAAGGGGGTCCCCCATCGCTCGGCACACGTCGCTAATCTCGGTCCCAGAACGCGGGAGGAACGCCTGTAACGCGCGTAATGGAATATAAAAGCATCGCCGCGGAGGGAAACAATCGCGCCGAGGCCTACGGCGAGGGCGATAAATGTAAGAGGCGGGATATATTTATATCCGAGCTCGGCGATAGAATCTGCGGGGACTCGTACTATCTGGCCGTCGCATCAGCGTCGAGTGTCGCTTTATAGGAGCTATGAAAAAACTTTAGCCGAAGGCCTTTGCTGGGGTTTATTAAAGGAACGCGCGTAAATTCGAGAGCACGCACTTACCAGCATTGCAAAAAACTGGCTTTTTACCTATAGTTTTATCGTACTTTTTCGCTGGAAGGTTTAATTATCGTTGGCTATTTTAAGCTTTTGTTCCTTTTTTTTTTTTTTTCTTTGACAAAAGAAATCGGGTGTAAGCAGACACGCGAAGGAGTGATAATCGTTTTAATGGAGCCGTATAAAATTTCATCGATATAATGGTTGGCTTGATAATGGTAGCTAAATTGAGTCATTGACACTTGAATAGAAGTGATTACACATTTTTTATGCCAAATTTTTATTGTGATTCCTCGATATTTTAATAATTTTTTTTATACCTATAACATCGCGGATTGGGCAAGCAGAAACAATTATCGATCTTTTTTTAAGAGGGGTATAGATCTATATAATTGAAATTCAGACACGCAACTACGATTGTGTAAATAAATGATATTAAAGTGTAATTTATTAAAAGGATTTTCGATTTTAGAAACTTTCTAAATAAATAAATTTCTAAGGAAACGATTCTCAATTAAGAAGAAAAGATGACTGATTACTTCTTTTAATGTAAAAGTGAATCGACGTAAGAAATAAGTCTATATGTTCAATTTTACCAAAAAGACGAAGAACAGTAAAACGGAAATAAAGTAGATGACGGTACAAACCCGGACGTCCGACGGAGGAAGCAAAAAAGCCAGAGCGACCAAAAAGTATAAGGTCCTATTATCGAAAAAATGAAAGAACCGCCGATAAATGTCGGCAGCAAAAGCAAGAAAGCGCGAAAAGCAGCAACAGCCGAGCCTCCGCCGGGAAGAAAAAAAGCGAACCCTTTTGCCTCTCCGCCGGAGCGCGAGAAAGAAAAAGCGACGAGTACACGCCTCGGGTCGCGGCTGGGTTATAAGCCCTGCCTCTCGGAGCATCGCCGTCGACTGTATTTCGGCCCGAATCCCCCCGGAGACGCGAATCGATCCGCGTGGCGCGTTTGGCGAATCCAAGCTGCCGCCGATGTGCCTGTCTGTCGCGATGTAGAAGAGGTTCGAGGAGCTCGTGACGGCGGTCGGCGGAAGGGGGAGAGCTCGAGAGCGCTTTCTATATCCAGGTCGGCGTGGCCGCGGTTGAGGGTCGACCGGCAAGTGTCGACAGCCCGCGTAAATATTATTTCCGTCGAGCGCCGCTGGAGCAGTGCGTACGCCGCGTGCATGCATGAGTGTGTTTTTCGACCTCCAACGGTAGTCGGGACCGCTTATAGCTTACGGCCCGAGTAGTCTCTGCTTGGTTATTTAAGCCTAGGCCGTTTTCGCGGGAGCCGCTGCGAATTGGGTGTGCAAAGGGATGGGTTGGGGGCCTTTCATCGATTTTCTCCAGCTGCACTGTTAAAATTTCGAGTTCTCAAAGGCTTCGCTAAAAGCCGAGTAAAACGTCGGGACTTTGTTTCAAGCATACAGAACTAAAATGTTCTACTTTGTATGTTTTTGTTCAAATTTTGGCACCGTACAGGTTCTACAAGCAAAACATTCTACACGTCTTTGTTTTTGGATATATATCTAATATTTGTTTCGCTTCGTGATCCGTTTAATGAAGTAATTTGTGAAGTAATTCTCACTTTTTAATAAATAAATAAATAAATGTGGGCATATTAATTACACAAGTTTTACTTTGTAACTATTTCTTGGTAAACTATTGTAATCGCAAAGATGAAGTTTTTAAAGTTTTGCAAGTCATATTGTTCCGAATTGTTGAGCAATAAAGTATATCACCTACAAAACCAAAAACTAAAAATAAATTCACATTATTGACTTTCGAAAAAAAAACAAAATTCAATTAGTATTTAATTTAAAAAATGTTTGGTTTTGTGCGACGAATTCCAATCAAGGATAAATGGAAAAAATAACAAGTTCTTGTTTACGTCAAATTAAAAATACAAGTTCAAAGTTGAATTCTACGAATCACATTTATTTTATAAAAAAAGCAAATTTTCGATTACAGATGATTTAAATGGTTAGAAATAATATTGAAAGGTCGTTGTTGGCGGAATATTTGAAAAATCCATAAAACCTTCTTCAACTAAATCTAGTAGTAATTCCGCTGGCTTACAGTTATAATTACACAAAGAATCAAGGATGTAGAAACTTGTGAATTACGTAAATGAAATCAGCAAACTTTACGTTAAAATCGTGAACTTCTAATACCACGTTCAAGTACCGACTTGGTAGGTCGTTCATTATATTTTTAGATCTGAGTAATTGCTTTAAGCTTCGAATTCGTCGCCATTAGTTTGGGAAACATTTCATAGTAAAATTCTACTTTCACAATGTTACATTTTATGTCTTTTTTACACCTCTCAATTTTCATGAGCATTTTGTATACTAACCGGTATAGAAAGAGCATAATATAAACCTGGAAAATTCCAGTCTATACGCGTAATACCATTGACTTTACTTTCAGGCAATAAGCCCATGTGGCTTTATCACGATGTAAGTAATCACATGCTTATTCGTGTTTTTAATTTTTTCGATCAATTTCTTGAATGGACATAAATTTTTATTTACTAAACGTTCAGGTTTGAAAATCAATTTAAACACATTAATTTTTAATTACTAAACGCACAGGTCTGAAAATAAATTAATCACGTCAAATTGTATAGCATTTAAAGCAATGAAAGGTGTAATGAAACTCTTTACTCAAGTTCCTTTGTACAAAGTCAAGGAAATCTAATGGAACGGAATGTAATTTAAAACTGACTGCTTATTAACAAACACTTTGTAATTAATTAAATCTGTTTCTTGAAAACTAAGGGGACGGTTATATGTAAACAAGTAATGAGGCATGCTTCATTTCAGACTGCAGTTTAATTTCAAAGATCAAATTAATGTCTCTTTAAATTACGAAAGTTTAGAAATTGGTACCAAAACTAAAGCGGGAATCTGCGGGAAAAGCCGAAAAAGCACTCGTAAATTTCGAAAAAAATAACTAAAACCATCCTCTTAAATCGCGACGGGAAGCGTTTCGCAGGCATTATGTTAACTGAGCTTTTTTTTGGCAAGATAAAAAAGACAAAGAGCGCAAAGCTCACCGCCCGGAATTGAACGAGCTTGCACGCGTCCTATTCTCCTTTTAAAAATCCGTGACAATCAAACGAAAGAAAGACGCAGCGTACAATGTAGGCGGCTTATATGTAGTAAGAAGGCAGTCAAAAGTGGCCAATTCCATTCTCCTTTCAGAGTCTAAAGTCTACTATTTAAATAATCGATGTCGATCAATCGATGAGCTATTTGCGATGATCTCGTGGCGTTTGTATTAGTAAGGTGAATGGTTATACATATCAGACTTTTAGGAAATAACTCGTTATTTGTAGAGCGCAATGCAGTTTGTAGATTTTTTTTTTCAGGCGTTGTACGAGAAATTTAGCCGGTGAAGCGGAAAACGTGAACGCAAAATTTATGTGCTGAAAACTTTGGCCGTTGTAAAATATTGGAAAATACCTCGGCTTTTTTAATAAGTTTAGAGGAGCGGACGAAACCAGTTTCCCGATTATGATAAGTTCTTTTTGATCGATGGCTGGAACTGAAATATAAGCGCGCATAAATCACTGCTTGCGATGTAACTCGCTCTTTCGTGTCACTGATAACGTGAATTCAAATACAAAGTATTCGAAGCACCGGAGCTAATATTTGCTTTTGAAAAATATTACTTACCCGAGTACTTGAGGAAAGGGAATTTTTAAATAAGGTTTAACGCATCCATTTATTTTTTAATTACCTAACTTAAAATTCTGTAGACGCTTTTAAATACATAATGCCGAAGTATCTCTCTTGAGATTGAGAATTTAAAATCGTATTTTCGTAAGCATATTAGAGCGAAATTCGTTAAAGTATGTCGCAGGGGAATAAGCTTATATAAGGACGTAAATAAGGAAATCCTTTGCCCAAAATCTGACCCGAAAGATGCGCAAATAATAACTTTTGCATAGTATACTTAAACTTAATATTCATTTTAGACGAGAAAGGAAAATAGAGCACAAGAAAACTTTTTTAACTCCTTATATAAGATTTATCAAATACTGATTGATTAAACCGTTTTTTTTTTTTTTATAAAAGCCACAAGTTTCTTTTAAAGTAAATATTTTTGACAGGCGTTTTATCCTACACTCGTTTCAGTAAAGATCAGTCCACTTAAGAAACTTTTCACGAAAAAATATAATAAATTCACTGGCGTACATTCAGCAGAAAAATTGAACAGTGGAAAATCTGACTCCCCAAAAAACTTCTCGATATATTAAATAATCGCACAAAGTAGTCCGCCCGGCAAAAGCGTGCCGGCCGAAACATGCAGATAGCTCGACGGTGCTGAAAAGCGTCGATCGGGTCACCGAAAGCGAGGCTTTCATTTTCGCGAAAATAATTGCCGTTGTCGGAGCGACGAAAGCGTTCCCGCTATAAAGGGGAGCGAGCGAAGCAGATCAATTTCTCGCCTAATTTCCAGGAGGCTTAATTGACAATCAACGCCGAAGAAATTGTTTCGATTGACTCGTGACATCCGTCAGGTCCATTCCCGGGGCTATCCGATTATCTCCCTAACTACTGTTGGCCTCGATCGTATGCTTTTACGGCTTCGGGCACTCCGGGAAATTTATTTCCCGGGACAAGTGTACCAGAGAGGCTTTAGGCGCCGCAGGGGTTCAGGTCGAAAAAGAATAAGTTGCCGCCGAGTGTGACGTATTTCGTTTCGATCGTCACCTCCCTATCCCCCCCGCTGCTCGGCAAACAATGATCGTGCTGCTCGTTTTCTGCGCCGGGCAAGATGAATTCGCCTCGTTTTGAACCGCGCTCTTGTTCTCTACGCGGCTAATCGGCGTATCCTTTTATTAACAATAGTTTGACGCACGTCGAACTTTTTTTTACTTTGAAAGTAGAGTGAACGAGAAATCATTTAGGTCGGAAGTTTATAATTGGGTATAAAACTGTATTGTAAGTAAGTGCACAAAGCATCCATAAAATTAAAGAATAATGAAAAGTATATGTTATTTTGCAAAAGTTTTATTGTACAGAATTACATTTTTAAAACCTAAATGTCGAATTTGCACATTAACGCGCAAGAAAGGTATTGATTTTTCTTTGATCACGTATTTTTATCTATTCATAAAAACTGGAGCATGACAATGAAAATCGCTTCAAAATTAATAAAGAGTTTTCCAATCACATATTTTTAATCGTTTGCTTTTTACATTTATAACGATAACGATATTTTCATATATATTTCGAATTAATCATTGCAGATTTTAAAAATCGGATCAAATTTCGTACATCAAACTAAATTGATAAATGTTGCCAGAATTACTTACAGTACGTGATTTAATTGAACGAGTGGTGCATGTTCACAGAACCGAAAACTTTTAAACCTTTTTTGGAACTGGATTTTAATTAAATGCAAGTGAATATTTGTGAATATTTGAAATTCGTGCAAATCCTATCGAGTATTTTGGAATTTTCAATTTTCAGTCTTTTATTTTTTCTTTTTTTCCATCGAATAAGAAATAAAGTTCAAGATAGAAATAATTATACAATAAGCTATAGATTTCTAAAATATGGTAACGGTTACATAAAGCTTTAGTATCTGATAATAAAAATAAAATTGCAATATTGATTTTTTTACGTAACGTGAAAAAACACGAGAGAAACTCTATTTGTAAAAAAAAACCTTTATAAATAATAATAAGTATACATATTTTATTGAAATAAAACTTATTTTTCCGGAATTGGGCATTATTTATATGGTACTGTTTATAATGCGACTAATAATTAATCAAAAATATTTTATTTAATTAAATGAACAAATAAAAGTGTTTGGATTTGGTGATAAATTCCCAACAATCAAAAAGATGCATAAACCGTATTATTTTTAATCAATTACACAAATAGTAAAATATAAAATCTGAAGCCAGTAAAAAAAGTACCACCGAGTCGAATTTCATGACTAAAATAATTGATCATTTTTTTTTAACTAAAGCTAATAGTATAGATTAAATGCAGCGTGGAAATTTTAAACTGACAAATGGAATTGTCGTACTTGAAAATAACGTTCATACATCAAGTGGCACGTTAAAAAAAAATCCCCCCCCCCAAACAAAATTATAAGCCCGAGGAATCTAGTTGACGCATATCCAGTGGCGCAGCGCGTATTAAATGTTTTATCAGACGCAAAAAAGAAAAGCTCGCGGCCGTCAAATATAAAAGCCAAAAATATCGCGACCTGCTCAAGCCTTCCCGGTTTGCCTCTCTGCGATTCGACAGCCAATAGTTGGCTCGGCCATAAATCGTCGGCTCGCCGGGTATCGCGAGATATTACACGAGAGGCCGTTTCGCGTAAGGTAAAATTGGCAAGATAAAACTCGGCCCTCCGTACACACGAACGCAACTGAGCTATATACGTATTGGTGGATTCGCGTGTATAAGAGGACATACGCTACCCGGCGGAGGAAGTTGTTACACGTTAAATCAATCGATGGAAAAAAAAAGCTGGAAACGCTCGCTTTAGGATTTTCAATTTGGAAGATTGAAAATGTAAATCGGAAGATCTGATGAGCTTTCGGATGAAACTTTTTATTTGTAGTTGTTTTTGGGTTAATAATTAGATCGTCGATATAGGTTTAAAATAAAATTTCACGATGCGTAATATTGAGAATTAATGTATCAAAAGACAGCAATCAATTACAGTAGTTGAGAAAGTTATTACGCAGCTAGTTGTAGTTGGCAGAGTTGGTGTACACATGGAATAAGTAAGCATGTTAGATCTTTCCCACTGGAGATTAAAGCTTCAAAGTTTCTAACAATTTGCAACTTACATCTTAGTCGATCATTTAATTAACAGAATGTTAAATTAATTCGATAAGGAGCACAAATTAGAATTTAAAATTGAATAACTAAAAATAATTTAAAAGGTAGCCACCTTCTTATACCGGAAAGCTTTAAAAACTTTTTTCGCGAGTACTCTTAATTAATAATACATTTTTTTTTAACTCCTCGCTCTACAGCTTATTCGACGCGAAAAGGACAATGTTGCTTTCGCGCAGACCGGTATATAGTTCGGGTTTTAGAGTAGGGCAATAATCAGCCTGCCATTATCGAGGAGAGCAGTGGCGCAGTCAATTCCAGCCTTAATGGCGGCCATTAAAATGAAAGCCCGCGAAATTCATTTGCCTCGCGACGCGGGTGAAAAAGCAAACCCACACTTATTAAGATTAAGTAGGCGCGCGGCTACCGACTGTACTACGGTTTAGCTCTCGCAGCGACACCGAGCAAAGCCTTGCATAATACATATTCATGAGAGCTTGAACGAATCGGTATGGTACTCGAGTGTAGTGGCGGTTTCATTTGACCTAAAAAGCTCTCCAAACTAATTGATTAACATTGAGGCGTCTTAGAGTACCCCGGAAACGAACATTCCTGGGAGGGGGGCTTGAAAGGGGATTGAGTCGAGCCGTTTTTTTTTTGCTGCCTGTCTTGCAGCCGCTAATTCGTATTATGTTAAGAAAGTTCATTATTTAAAACTCAGAGAACGAAATCGCGCCAAGAGCTTTAGTATTTTACTTCGAGTGAAAAAACCTGCGTAGATTGGTTTTCAATTGAGAGAAAATTGTTCCGTAAATGTATTAATTTAGAATAAGGAGCGATTTGCGCGGATCCAAAGATAAATTTGGTTACGCGCGGCACGTCAGACACAGACAACAAGAGAGAGAAGGAGCAATAATACTAATTAATTAGATCAGCTATGACATCCATTTGAGTACATTTTGCTTAAATAGTCAAGCAAATTTTATTCAAGTGAAATATTAATTAGCATCCAACATTTTTTTTTAGAATCAAAGGATCTAAAGTTTTCAAACTGTAAACAATGATTTTCGTAAGGGCTTTGGATATAAATCCGCACGATAAACCATTACGGCTTCTTTTATACTTTCAAGTTTTTGTCCTTGGTAAACAAGAGTAAAATGAGGAAAGTTAGAAAGTCGGATGAATTTCGATACGAATATTTATTGAAAAAGAAATAAGTTTTTTTATTGTAAATGGTAAGAAATTGAAGTTTATTAAACTACATTTTAACTTTTAGATTAGCTAAATTAATAAAAATTTTATAGACCATTGTATGAGAAATAATGGTATCTTCTAAAATTTGAAACACTTTTAGTATCAAAATATTCAAAAAATTAAATGCAACTTAAATACTGAAAGTCAGTTAAACATAACATTTGTTACAAAACAGAATTCGAAAGTTTTTAAACTTTTATAAATATTTTAATGAATGAAATGTTGCTTAAATAATAAATAAATAATTTGAGCTCAAGAAAAAAGCTCCCAGTTTCGTGCTGCACAACTATAATTATTTCTCGAGAATAGAACAAAAATAGTCAATATAAATTTAACCTTCTTATATTTTATTCTTCGAGAAGCCTTCGTCGCAAAAATAGTTTCCTCCTAGAGTAAAGTTCGAACACGTGTTACAAACTTCTACAATCGATGCGGCAGAAATGAGAATCATCGAATCAAAGTTGAAAAAAGTCGCGGGGAGCGAAAGTTAATGAAAGAGACGCAGAGCTTGTCGAATTTCGCGCAGCCAATCCCTTTATACGACGGGACAAAGGGAAAGAAAGATGCTCGTCCCTGCCTATCTCGTTGACGTCCTTAATGGTCTTGCCGTTAGAAATGGCTGATGCGTTATCCGTTATACGTACGGCGTTACGAGCTTAATACGATAACAGTACTGATTTTGCACTTCGGCGAAGCAAATGTTTGAACAGCCTAGAATTACGTTATATCGACGAAATTTTTACCCGCTAATTTTACTGACCAGTGGGGCAGAGATCAATCACGCATTTTGGGTTTCAAATAAATATCAAATAACTGGACAGTTTTTATGCGGAGGCGTCAGAGTAATAAGCCGCTGTGAAGCTAAATAATTCTATGATGTACGTCAGGAATTCTTATTATGCATTCATTTTGAATTCCGCAAAGTTCATTCTTTGAATATAAGAAATACGATACTTAAAGATTCTTTACTATATTTCCGTATGTCAATATCGCCCGGTCTAATAGAAACCAAAATTATCGTAAATTAGAATTCGCGTTTTCTTAAATTTTATTAAAAACAATTTTTGAAATTAAATTTGAATGAAATGAATCGTGGAAAAAGTGTTCACATAGGTTGAGATGTATACATAAGATACATAAGAATACAATATAGCCGAGATTGCAGTATGGGCCTAATTATCTATGAATGCAAATGCCTTAATGCACCGTAGCGCTGCTTTCCGCTTATGCTTTATAGAAGTAAAAAATATGGGTCATGTGCAAATTTCCTTGTATTCTAAATCCTTTGCCAGCGGATATTAGGTGAAACGAGAACTTACTTAGTAGCTTATTTATGATCCTAATTGTTTTAGTGCGACTGTAACTTTAGAACTATCGAAATAATAATAAGATTCGCCTGTATACTTCCTGCAAAGTTTAGATTCCGTAATTTCACAGTGTATTATAATGTTAATCTTAATTATTCTCAGCCTCGATAATCATAGCTGTCTAAATTTAAATAAATCCTATCGCATATAAACGTGATATTATTAAACTCTTTTTATTTATAAGCTGTTTAGGTTTGCGTAAAATACTGTACAAATGTGCGAAACCATAACTTTAACAATAATTTCAAACAGTAAAACTCGCATAGGTGAGCAATAAAATACTATATTACTGCACCAATAACTCGTATAGCCATTACTGAATATGGGGGTCATCTTTCGATTTGTTTAAACGACGTCAGTATTTCGAATGTTTTACCAACGTTTAAGAATTTGTTGACCTGACCATCAAATAAAAGGTTCATAAAATTAATTTCAAAACATTCCTGATAGGAATTTGATGAGTTAAACTCGTACTCTTATACTAAAAATTAGCCAGTTTAAACGAAATCGCGATAAGCTGGTTAAAAAATTATGAACGTTTCACCGTTAACAGCTGGAATTTCAGACCGAACGGCTAACGCTAATACACCCAAAGGAGAGTTCTGATCGCTAACAGCTGAAATTCACATCCGAAGAAGCTAAGGAAGTATTTCTAGCCACCTCGGCAGCTTAGCCGCGCAGCTCCAGGCAGGCCAAAGGAGGCGCAGAGCGCTGCGATCGCGCGCAGCTTTAGCGCGCGCGGGTCAATCAATGACCTATTTAGCGCGCGGCGGCGGCTGCTGGCTGCTGGACCGCTGCCCTAACTCCGACTCGCCTGTTTTCAGCCGCCGAATAAATGGATCGCAATCGACAGTTAGTTCTCCCGCCCCGACGGCGCGGAAAGGATTTTTGACTTGTGATGGTTGATCGATGCCTTTGCGCGCGAAGGGATTAAACCCGAAGGAGGGGACGCCAATGATTTTTGCACTAGGCTTGGAACTGATTGAAAAGTGTTTCCAGGCTTGTCGCAAGCCTCGTCGGTGCTCGGGTCATTTCACATTTTTCTCGCGATACTTTGTAAGGAATTGTGTGTTTTTTTAAAAGGGTTGCGTTTTAAGATTGAGATATCTAAGGTATATTTTGTTTTTCATTTATTAAATTCAAAACTTTGTGAAAAGTGAACGCTTGAATGGACCGTTAGACTGTGAAGAGAAAAATCAAGCAAGCGATATAATTTCAAAGAGTAGTACTTTTTTCATCTGTATACAAAATTTATTTGAACTGCACACTTGCAGATAAATGTTTCACGGAAGAGTTATTATTTGCTGTGCATCAAGTGATGTATCAAATATCAGATTTGCCATATCTGATTACACTTCATTTCGGATAGTTTCGTATACGGAAAGGCAAAACGCTCTGCTTCCTAAGTACATAACAACGTTATTACAACAAAAACATATTTTCAATTGGTTTTATTTTTAAATATTTTTTACGAAAAGGATATTTATTTCTCTTATAAATATCAATTACAGTATTCAAATGCAATTGTTTTGTTTTCATTTTATCATTTTTCTTTTGTTAGAGAAAAAATATTTTGTATTCTTCTTAAAATAAATTTTATTTGAATAAATGCACACGTTTCAATAATTTAGTAACGTTGCAAATTTGAACGTTTATTCTCTTAACTCTGTTAACAAATTAAATTCAACTACCTATATTATTCGACAGAATGTATAATAAAAAATGCGTCATTGAAACATATTGATAATTCTTGCAACACCTTTTTCAAACAAATGACATATAATAAATCTCTTCAATAAGTTTTTCTTCCCGAAATTACGAACATCAAAATTTTGATAATCTTGTTTACTTGCATGAATGCATCGGCGTGCAAAACATTTTACAAGGAGGTTATAAAACTAAATTAATCCGCAATCATAAATTTTTATGACCCGATCGGCTAAGGAGGACTATAAATAAGCCTTTTTGTAGCCAACAAAGCTTTCAAATGGTTGCCTTTATATAAGAATTTCACTTGTTTCTCTTGGTGTTTTCGCGAGCACTCAAGCACTGCGTGCATTTTATTAAAACAATTCGAAGGACACTTAAGAAAGTTTCAGTTCTTAGTAATTTAGCGAGAAAGTGAAATTCGAGAGAATTGTTTGTGCGATTCGAGAGAATTTTTTGAGTGTCTTTGGAGGTTTCATAGCTAATAAATGAATAGCTAATTGAACACTATAGACAGAAATTTTTTTTATTACATCGAAATTACTGCAGAATTCAAGTTCGAGTACAAAAATTAAAAAAGAAATAATTGAGGTTCAAGAAATGTATAAATTATTCAAATTTTTTAATCTGGAAAGATAAATATTAACAGAACTAATTAAGATGAACAGGATTTTTCTGATAATTATTGTTGGTAAAAGTAAAAAATAGAAAGTTTTTTACTTGTAGGGATAAGTTTTCATACAATCTTTTTCTTTATTAATAAACAATCTGCTTAAATTTAAGATTAATTAAATTCCATAACCCCATAAGTAAACATGCTAAAATGGATTTTATAATACTATAAAGCTGGATTTAATTAAAATCTTAATTAAATACTAGTCATTATTAATATTATACATATTTTTAAATCAAATTATAGATAAATTAAAGATAGTTGACATAGGAATTATGATATAACCTTTTACATTCGGATTATTTGCAACTTACTATTAGTTTGACTCCAATCATAAACTATTTAGTATATATTAATTAACCAATAATTAAATTTCGATTTCAATTCTTTAAAATAAATTCTAAATATTCTGTATATATGTACATATATATATTTTATAAAATTCCGGACACTACAAAAAATAATTTGCTTAGTTCATCCCCGAGCTTGCAACTCGAGCTCATAAAGAAAGTTGCATAAGAATGGCTCTGCTTTAGCCGCGGAAAATTTCATCAAACAATCCAGTCCGCTAAATAAACGCTTTTACAGCTCGGCAGTCAATGTATACACATCTAAATTTATAATCGCCTATCGCCCTGCAATAAATTTCTATGAAAATCAGCTCCTCTCACTCGCGCATTTATTCAAAGCAGCGTCTCCTTGCAGTTCTTTGTGAGCCATCGGAATAACTTTAAGCTCGCGCCGCGAGACAAGGATTCGCTCTTGATTTTCTCGGCTCAACTTCTCTTTCCCTCTTTCGACGTCTTTTTCGCGGGTAAAGGAAACTTTTGCCCTGGGAATGCGCAAGCTGCAACCGACGCGCATCTCTCTCTCTCTCTCTCTCTCTCTCTCTCTCTCTCTCTTTCTCTCTTGGCTTGACCCAGAAAGCTTTACGTTCGCCTCTTTGTACACGTAAGCTTTCTCGAGTTTACCGGGTGACAGCTTCTGTCGGTTTTTCGATACGCCGACGAAGACTCGATGGAAACGATCCCGAAACGTAGCGGCTTAATTAAGGCGCGTGCATGAATTCGCGGACGAGTACCGGCTCGATAATTAATTCTAACGCGATTATTTTCCCTCGACTTAGCGGATGTTTGTTATTTCTCGCCTTTCTTTTTGCTTTTAATCGTTTACCCGCTTGGAAATATTATTGCAATGCTTTATATAGAGATATTTATGAATGTTTTTCTCAGGATGCAAATTACTAGAAAAATACGTACGATAAGTTTTTCATGTCGCAAAAATGTTTAAGCGAATGGAGGTCGCCTTTAGTTCGGAAAACAATGCAATGCCCCGGATACAATTTTATTATGTATATCGAAGTTTTTGCATACCACATGACTGTTTCTCATTCGCATCCCTCGAAAACTGATATTTTACGGAATTAAAAGTTCATAAATAAATGAATAAATACACATCACATTTTTGTTTGTATCGCTAATGCCACGGGCATGAAAAGTACAATTAACTTTTAATTAAGTTTTCAATTACACCAAATCCGAACGACTGTTAATTATTTACGAAGAAAGCGCATCGCTGGACACGTACTTTTCTGCGCAAAGTCGAAGCGAAAAAAATCAAATTTATCAACCGCGCGCCTAAATTACGCACAATTTCACCGCTCCCCTTAATTTAATTACCCAGTTTAATAAAGCGCTTCATCAAAAGCAGCTTTCCCGCGAGCGCCTTTAATTCGAGCGACGATCACCTAATGAGTTTGAGTGTCAGGTCGAAAGTTCGTTGTAACCGATATAGAGCCGTCAGTGATGCAGCGCCGCTTATAATCGCGCCCGCGCGAATTAGACTTACGTGGAAGAATTGATTTTCCTCCTTCGGCAAAGAGCACTCGGGGCAAAGCACACGTCTCCGTCCGTTGCTCGGGGTGAAACTCTAATTAAGGTGAACGAGGGATACACAGGTGAAATAGCAGCGCCGAACCCCCCCACCACGTGAGGACTCGAGCAACCTCTCCAGTCGCCGAACAATAAACAGGAGAGTCGAGGCCCTGACTCAGTTTTAACTTTCAAGTTATCCTCCTTAAAAAGCCCACTGATGCGCCCGGAACTCTTTTCGCACTTCTCCCGCTTCATCTTGCGCCTGGTGACTTTTTTTTTTTTTTTTTTTTGTTTCCTCGGAGGACGAAGAGATTTGCCGGAGAGAGAGAGAGAGAGAGAGAGAGCGGCGGCTATTTGAAAGCTTCGCTCTCGCGTCGCTATAATTAATAAAGTTTTCTCAAATAATGCGAGATTTAGATGTTTCGGAAGCCGCCGGTTATACGAGCATAGGGGCATTTTAACATTTTTCCGCGAATTCGCGAGCGATATTAATAAAGTTCCGAGTTGAAAATGCTTTGTTTAACTACTTTCGCGGTCGAAATGAAGCGCGGTTTACCTTGCGACCGCAGAATCATTTTAAGCTTAGGGAATTTGAGAATGCTCGACTCAATTAATATGGAATGCGAATGACAGTATATTATCGAAATTGGAAACTCTGCGAATATTAAATATAGTTTGTGATTAAATTCGATGTACCTTATGGCTCAATCGAAAGTCACCGTCGATCCGGGTAAAGGCTCAAGTTCGCCAATTTATCATTCGAATCAAGTAGACGTGAAAGTTGACGTTTTTCTTAGCGGGAGTTTAATAATTTTAAAAGAAGAAATGTTAGATGGATCTCGGATGGGGAAAATCTAAGGAAGAAGCAGGCAAAGCATGACCTACTTTCAAACTAGAAAATGTCACACTGTGTTGACCCATTCTTATCATAACTTCATCACGCGTAACTGCTGCTCGATATCCCAATTAATTTTAATGAATATCGGCTATATACATTATACGAATGCCTTGAATTTATCCGGAGCCAACAGCTATTTTTATGAATTATTGAAAGCGTGTTTTAATCAAAATGATAAAGACAGATCAATTGTTGTGCTGTAGAATGCATTTGGGAAAACTTTAATTGTTATATTCTGCATGAAAAGTCTCTTTTTTCCTTCATTCGCCTCATCTTACTGAATACCCAATTAGTGCGATTTTTCAAACTGCCTAACTTTTAGTCAATCGAAATTTTTGCTATACCATCTATAGAAACGTCCACCTAAAGTCGAGTCTCAAATTTGTTAAGTAACTTATCAAGTTACCCTAGAAGTACATTAAAAAAAGCTACATCCTTGAACGAACTTGGAAAGAAACCTCATAAAGCACAAACGGGTAGTTAGGAAAGCAAGTCAGAAAAAGCTTAGATCCCCGAGTCCTTTTATATCTTGCAGCCGTCGCGCTCTTTAATCCGGCGCAAAACATAAGTAAGGGCTCTAACTTTGAAAAGATAGATAACAAAAATCAATCGCGGCAGCGACGCGCTCCCAAGCCGCCGGCGGCTGCACCGCTCTATATTTCGCGCTCCTTCTTTCCCCGGAAATTCGCTCCCTTCGAGGCGCGCCTAGAAAATCCATCCGAGCGAAAAATCCGCGCATCTCGGGGGGAGCCGTTGCGATTCAATTCGCGATCGACCTTCGCTGCCTATAAGGCACGAATTTCTCGTGCACCGATTCGATTGCGCGAGACTCGGGCTCTCTTTTATAAAGCGAGGCCGAGACGGAGTTTCTAAACGAAAGTAATGAAATGTATTATCGGATGGTATGGGTTTCGACCCTTGAAGAAAAGAATGTCGACGTCTATTTTCAACCCTCATTGTCGAAAATTCTATAAAATATTGTATTAAAATTTTTTTTTTTTTTTTTTTTGAAAGCACTTCACTATACTTGACTCTATTTTTTAAGAGTAGGATCGCACGTAAATATTTTAATAAGCGAAATATCATCCTCTAAATTTGTCGAGGATGAATACGAAACATTTTATATAAATAATTTATTTCTATATTTCTACGTATTTTGTCAATGTGTTTAATAGCTTCAAAAAATGAATATTTTATCGATATACTTTATAAAAATTTCAGTACATGTACAAGTGATTGAAAGCGTTTACTTCATAACTTCACTAACAGTATTATTTTATTCACGTGAAGTATTGTTATAATCTTTTTTTTTTTAAATCTCCTCTTCAGACCAAAATTTAATTTCAATTACCTGAATTTATCATAGTGCTAATTTTGTGAAACAAACGTTTCCAGTGTAATCGAACAAGCAATCTGTAGTCAACTGTCTGAACGGCGTACAAGATTTCACGTAAACACTTTGAAAATGAAATCCTAAGCACGCGTGTAAAATTAGTACTAATCCACTCGAATAAAAGCGGTGATACATTGTTTCATCAAGTAGTAAAAATGGTCTACATCCAGACTTTCATTTATAACTTTTTGCATCTTCGAAAAAGACGAGATCGCAGTTTCACGGGGAAAGTCGTTTTTCAAATGAACAACGCGGTTTAATCGATGGAATTGTCCCTTCTTTAAAATTTCCGGTACGTAATTTTACCGTAGCTGAACCGTCTCCTAAATCAATAATCCATTAAAAAAAAAAAAAAAAAAAAACACCTGCAGTATAATATAGTTTCAGCGATAAAGATCGAATCCTTTGCTTCCAAAATACAAGAAGGACCCGGTTATTGGAGGCAGGTACGAAATTAACGGAAGTTGAACTCCATTTCCTCCTACGCGAGGCGTCGAGAGCCTTGATTTTAGGTTCAACCTCAAGAACACACGCGCACACACGCCAGTGACCTACCTTGGCTGTCTTTGGCTAAAGAGCAACGACAGTAAGAATAATTTAGTGAAAAAAAAGGATATGGATTGGTGATGAGCGCGAGACACCAGTTGCGCGGCCGTGTGCTCTGCTCGAGGTATCTCAGCGCCACCGGGACGAAGCCAGGATACGGGAGCTCCGGCTCGTCGTTGTCCTCCTCGTCGTCCTCCTCGTCGTCCTCGTCGTCCTCGTCCTCCTCGTCCCCGTCCTCCTCCTCGTCGGCCTCCTCGTCGTCCTCGAGGTCGCTGAGCTCGTTGACGTCGCTGTCGGAGCCGAGCTGACCGTCGCCGGCCCCGTGGACGCTGGTCTTGGTGGCCGAGCGGTATCGGTAGCCGTGCGGATAGTAGTAGAGCGACATCCTGGCGCTGCTTCCGCCCCCGCTTCCGTCCCTCCGCTCGATCGGCTCTCTGTCCCGCAGTAAGCTCCGCTGGCTCCGCTGGCTGCGCGCTGGCCACTGCCTCCGCCGCTCGGGAGGGCTTGGAAAGTTCCTTGGGGCTCGGGGGGCTCGGGGGTTTAGCCCGCGGGCGCCGCCGACGCCACGAGCGCTGGGCCCCTCGGGCCGCCAGGCAACGGCATATCACGCGCGGCTCGGCTGCTTTTCAACTGGCGCACACGGAGGGCATAGTCCTCGGCGGCGAGGCCAGCGCTGAGATAACACACCGCGGGGACGACAGGAGAGAGGAGAGAGACAGAGAGAGAGAGAGACAGAGCGAAAGAAGGGAGAGAGAGGCAGGCACGCGCTCGCGACGGAGCCCGGCGCAGCGTCGACCGGTGACTGAGGAGGAGAGAGAGAGAGCGCGGGCCGGAAAACATGGCACGGGGGCACCGGCGGGGCGGCTGGAAACGCAAAGCCCGTGGCGCGGGGGGAGGGGGGGCTAAAGGACGCGAACGCATGCGCCCCGCGTCCCCTTACCCACTCCTACGCCTCTGGTTTTTCTATCTTTATACGCGGGACCGAGCGCGAGAGCGCGCTAAGCGCTAAGCGCGGCAGCCGAGAGGCGGCGGATCCCGCGGCTTTTGCACGCTTTCTCGAGGTGAGCCGAACTCTCGAAGCTCGAACGACACCTGTTCGCGCTCGTTTTGCTCGCCGGGAAAAATGGATTACTGCTTTGGGCTGCGGACAAGGTGGTACACCTGCCGCGGGGACGTTCGAGGGAAATGCTCTCGCCGACGAGAGAGTTGGTCTTTTAACCGCGTTTAGTCCAAGATGTAGCTGGGTTAAGATAACCGATAAAATGTATTTTAACGTGTCGGACAATTTAAACTTTTTTAGATCATTTTTTGAAGAAGGTATACTTTGAAATATACCTGTGCTTGGGAAAGTCTAAAATTTAAACAAGCAATTAATGCTTTTCTGTATTTACTAAACGCCTCTGTAGAAATCTAAAATTATGAAGAAATTAAATAATTAACTTTTTAATGTGTTTCATGACTTTCAAATTAAAAATACGTTATTAAGTTTCAAGAGTGAGTAAAGAATAAAAAAGAGATGTTAATAACGTTGGGCTCTGCTGAAATAACTTAAAAAACTGGCGCTCAACTCATTCAATGTTTCAAAGCCAAACAGGTAAAGGAACGTGTTTATTCAAAGAGATAAATGCAAAGAAAGCAGATTACCAGAGGCTGCAGTTGGATCCCGGTTAAAATTTACAATACTTTTGACCTACTTAAATTGAAAGAAGTTAAAAAAAATGGTTATTTTAAAAAATTAAGTCTCTGCATAAGAGTTAAATCTGTAATTAACGAATAGTATTTTTTTCATTAAGATTTCAACATAATTTAGGACATTCATTTTTTTTTATTTAATTAGTCAATACTTCATTTCCATTTCGAATAACACAGACAGAATGACATTATCATAGCATTTAGCGCTTTCGTTTAGATCAGTTGGTTCATTGTAGCTCACTTTCTGTCATCAAATTCCTGCCGAGGAACTTTGTATTGTTTTTTTTTTAATTTGAAAAAAATTGAAAAGTTATGCACTTGTTATTGATGAAGGAATTTTCAAGACTTGCCTCTTAGAATATTATTTCTCTATTTATTTGTTATTTTGTTTTAGTTATATCTTGTAGTAATCATAAAACTGTCTATAATGCAAATAAAATATTATTTTTTCAAGTAGTATAAAATAATACGTATTTTATTAACTAGGATATGTACTTAATTTCAACAATGAAGAGCATGAAAAAGTGAAAGAATTATGAAAATGGAAATGTGACCTCATTACTCAAAAAGTAATGTGCATCGTGTATAGTTTCATGTCCGGTATAAATAAAAGAAATTTATTTTCACGATCAAACATAATTGCTAATTTAATGCTATTTAAATTGTAAACCTTTGTGAAAAAAAGCAGTTTTTAGAAGCAAATTTTATACGAGAGACATCAAATTTTTAATCTTCCTTAATCAGATTCTTGCTTGTTATGATATCACAGAAGCTTGAAAGTAGATAAACCCGATTATGATCAGACAGTAAAACGTAGAACGATAGCATTAAAGGGCACAGCGTTGAAAATCGTTAAATTATAAATCCAATCATAAATTAGGACAGCCACTCTAGAAAACAACTGAGTTTTGTCCCGCTGTAATCGTAATTTACTTATCCTCCAGAGATGTCAATAATTTAATGTCGCTGAATATCCGAATCTAATAACGTTTACTCAAACTATATATGTATATATATATATATAATTCATAATGGAATTACCCAACACGCCGAGCCGCCAAATATCTCAAGGCAGCATCATCCTCCGCGAAAATAAATGCGAAATAATATATAGTTTCGCAAGCGCGCGAGGCACCGGCTAATGCATTCGGCGAAAATTCCAAAAGGCATCGGCTTCCGATCACTTGGACTAAAACGAAATCGCCATCGAGGAAAAAGCTCGCTCGCTCCGCTGCGGCCAGAGATCTATTTCTGAGCGGTCTAGAAAGGAATTCGCGATTAACCCAACAGAGAGGGAGAGAGAGAGAGGATGGAGGGGGGGGGGGCCAGAGAGAAGCGAGCGGAGGCACGCGTACGTGCTATCTCGGCGTCGACCTCCGTTGCGAAATATTTTTTCTTCTTTTTTTTCACGCCCTCCTTTTCTCGCGTCGTAAAGAGTCGACGACGTCGCGGCGAGGCTTCTTTTTTTTTCGTCCCTTTGCCCCGAAGCTGCTCCTCCCGGCTATATATATATTGCTCCGTCTGTCACTCGGCTTTTTCGTCTATTGTTTCACGCCCGTCATCCTTGTTTATCTTTCTCGCTTTTCCGAGGTTTTTGCGGCTGACACTGCTGCTTTTTCAGGGCAAACGGATCTCTCTCTCTCTCTCTCTCCTTCGAGGAGCTTCGTCGGGTCCGTCGAAAATTATCGTCGCTGCAAAGTCGATCGGGAGGTCCAGGGATACGGTTCGAGACTTTCAAAGTTACGGCTGCAGAAATTTGTTTCAAGAGCTGAGAAATGGAAATGTTCTATTTATAGGGGGGGAGGGACCGTGGTCGAACGCAGGCGCCTGTGTACGCGTGCTTTCCGATCTTGCGTCTATAAACACGGAGATCGCGAGAGCGAACGAACGAATTTTGATCGATCGGATTCAGTTTTCTTGTTTGCGTCGATGTTGGCCGAGTCGATTTTTGCAATTTTGCTCTTCTGAGTCGGTGCTATCATTGACAAAGCTTTCGGCGTAATTGAATTAAAAATGTTTATGCTGATCTGTTGCTCCCGGATAAAGCTCTTTAGACACGTTACGCTTACATTAGTTTAATTATTTTAATTCTCTAGCATAAATTTATGTAGGCACTTATACATCTTTTGAGACTTATAAAATAGCTTTTTTTTAATTTATTTTTTGCAAACTTTTTCTGTTAATTAAATGCAAAGTTCTTTATGAGGTTTCTAAAAAAGAATAAATTGTGGATTGATAGCAAGTTTTATTATTCATAAATTATAAAAATAAATTTAGTAAAATCTTATAAGAACTTACTAAATTTCTTAAATTAATAAAATATTGCCATCCTTAATATCTAATCCTAAATACCTCTTGGTAGTAAAATAAATTTTTATCAAGGTAATAATAACTGCTTTATAGTTTATGTAAGTTTTTATTTTTTAATTTCAAGCTTATCAAATTTTAAGAGCTCTTAATTTTATTAACTTAGGTGCACATCACGCGATAATATTTCAATTTTTTAATTATTTTGTTTATTCCTTTGATTATCCCTTCTTCCCTAACATGAAAATCCCACGCATCGAGCTAATCTTCTACGGAAGAAACAAAAATGAATAACGAATAAGAAACATCCGCACGAAATGCGTCTGAATTAACAAACCTTTTAAAATCAAGCAAATTCGATAAACTCTAAAAACTTACACTGAGAGAAAAGAAAGAGTAAAAATTACTATTCTGTATCGTAACTTCAGATATGAGAAGAAAAAAAAAGATTTTTACTAAACTGAATAGTAAATATTAAAGTCGAAAAAGTGATATTTACTATTCATGAATAGTAAATATTATTTTTCTTCTCGTATCTACAATTTTC
>UCOL01002297.1:0-26789 GCA_900474335.1 Ormyrus nitidulus
TAGCCTCTCCTCTCCCCCCCCCCCCCCCCCTCCCGCCGCTCGACTTCTCGCGATCTCGGTTTTGCCGCCCCCGCGCGCCCTTTCATCCCTCAGTCGGCGCGCTGTAGCTCGATATTCAGAGCGGTGCGGTTTGATGGGGATCCGAGGATCGACCCCGTCATAAACCCTTCTTAGTGGCTCCGAGCCTAGCCGCCTTCCCGGCACCCCTTATCACCTTACCCCCTTTATTCGCTTCTGCGTCTCGCTCTTTCGCGCGAGCGTTCTCCGGTGTGCTGGCCGCCGCTGCTCTATGGGGTATTATCCTTTGCTCTTCTTCTTCCACTTTCTTCTGCCTGCGTTTGTATCGCCCTCGCCGTTTTCCCAAGTTCTACAAATTCAGGGTTAATTATGTTTTCTGCGAAACAGAGTGTTTTCATTTAATTGAATAATAAAATAACGCGATTGTCCGAAATTCTGATTTCTTGATTTTTCGCGTTCTTTATTCATTTTAACAATGCTCGATGGTTTACCCGAGGATCGATAATTGATAATCCTACTTTTCGTACACTTTGAGGAGCAAAAACTCAGTAAATTGTAATCATTAGAAGTATAAAAATAGAAGGCTAAAGAAATATTAATGACCAGGCAAATGCGAATGCTGATATAATCCATGTCCATCCGTAATCTGTCAATCATCCGTTTATCCCGGTCTCCCTTCCCCGGCTTCGCTCGCGTCCAACTTGTTCATGAGCATAATCCCCATCGTCTCCTCGGTCTCGTCTCTCCCCGTCGCCAGCTGAAATATGCATGAAAAGCCTGCATACTGATTGCGTTATTTGTATCACCTACGCTGGAAGTCGGCGTGAAATCCTCCTTGACTGTTTCAGCGCTCGTACGTGTTTTGCGCCCGCCGCCGCCGCTGTCCCTCTCTTACCGAATCCTTTGTCTCTCGCCTCGCCAAGTAAGAGAGAGACAGAAGTCGCGGAGCCCTAAAGCGACGTCGCGTGATTCCTCTTGACGTCGTCGCGTCGCGTGAGAGACCGGCTTCGCGGACCGAATTTATGGCCGTGGATTATGTACCGGCAAATTGCGACTAGTTTTCCCGGGATCCAAAGCGCCCCCCGAGTCGCGATCCTCCGAGCTTCTTGGCATTGTTCAACTTCTGTCCCGCGGACTTTGCTGCACCTTTGCCCAGCGAACTTTCTTGCGCCGATTCGCTGACCTGACGAGGGGGACAAAGAACTGCTGGAATTTCTTGGATAAACTTTTTCCTTAATGATCCGATTGCTTTTTATTTAAGAAATGTTGTGCATGCTTGACTTTGTTTGTACACTTTGGTTGGTAAAATAGAATTGACCATACTTTTTTTTAAAACTAATACAATTTTTAATTGATTAAATGAACCAAAATTAGAAAATAGTTTATAATATATTCATTTTGTATTCTTTGGTTTTATTTATTATTCAAAGTAGCTAGCATTCAAAACACTTTAACATGTACATTTTTAAATCGAATGTTTCGATAAAGCATAAATTCATGTTTGCCAAACTTTCTGATAAAATTCTGTTGTTTATTAAAGTAATAAAAATAAACGTATAATATTTTTGGATGAATATAATTCACAGCAAGGAATTGAGCGTATCAGAATTAGGATCTTCCGAAATTACATCGATAAATAAACAGTTTATAATAATACTATAAAGAAGAAGAATAACACATGAAAAGTTCAATATCTCCCCTTGAGCGAACAAGTCTCTCCAGTCTACTCTCTGTCACAATAACTTCTTCTTTATCGCTCAAGAAAATATTTTATTGCTATTAGAGACTGAGACCCATTGCAATCTCATAAATCCGCGCTTTAATTTCCGGAATTAGAAGCTACTTTGAAAAAAAAGTAGGTGGGGGAGGGGGGGGGGCGAGAGACTCAAAGGTTGTTTTTTCTTCCCTCAACCCTTATCATCCACTCAAACGAAAATCTCATCCACAATGAACTCTTCGCGCACAGGATTTTTCTCCTTTTTTGTACGTTTGTTTTCCCTCTCTCTCTCTCTCTCTCTCTCTCTCTATCTGCGTCGGTCTCTTATCAAGGTGTTTTTCTCCCGCGTCTCTCGGAGAATTCCGAAGATATAGAGAAAAAGGCCAGAGAGGAGCAGAGAGAAAGAGAAAGAGAGCGAGAGAGAGAGAGATAAGAGTAGGTGGAGCTGGAAATTTCGCTGTGTGCTGCAGCACCTCGAAACGTATTATATCGATTCGGGGCCGGCGAAAGCGTTGAATTCATTGGGAATTGACGGGGGAGCCATAACTCCCATCTCGGTTTGACATTAATGCCTCCCCTACTCTTCGCTCGCTCGCTCGCTCGGGCGCAGAGATAGGCAAGGGGGTTAAGCTCGCTGCGACATATTTATGGAGAGGGTGAGATGGTATCGCGCGAGCTACCGCCGAGCCATCGTTTCGACCTCCCTCCCTGTCTCCCTCTCTCTCTCTCTCTCTCTCTCTCTCTCTCTCTCTCTCCCTCTCTCCGCGTCTCTCTCCCGCACCTTTCCTACAATCTACTTCGCAATTATCGGACTCGACGTTAATATTTGACCCAGGACTCAGAGTCCTCGAACCGCGTCCCGCTATATATACCTACGATTCTCCTGATCTCTCCTGTCCTGTGTGTACCGCGTCCCCGTCCGTCCTGCCTTCGTTCCCTCCGCTTTTACGGAGCGCGTCGAGAATTCGAATGATCCTGAAATCGCGAGGAAAGAGAACTCGTCAGCAACTCTCCCTCGCCACCCCTCTAACCCCCCTGACGTTCGAACTGAAGAAAGTTTTCCTTTTTCCTTCGACCCGATGAGTTTGGACTGTTCGCCATTCCGCAGCGGGATTGCAAGTATGTATATAAGGAACATTTTTCGAATTTCAATTTCGAAATTTTCATTTTCGAGCTGCGCGACCCAAAAATTTCAGTTTTACTTTGTCATCCTGATACCATGCTTATCTTTGGTGGTCTTGCTCAAACCTTGAACCCTGCGGGCGAATCAAAAAGATAAATCAAAGGAGATTTTCATTTGCTCTGCAAGCTTTCTATAAATTAAATTTAAAAATCAGCTTGTACATATACGTAATTGAGTTCAACATCTACTGGCTATCGCGCAGCTAATGAAATCTATACGAAATTTATTATCACTCGAGTCGATATAATCGCGCTGAAAAATCCCCGAGCGGAAAAAGATTCAAATCCACCGAGAGAGAGAGAGAGAGAGAGAGAAGCATCGAGCGTAATTCAATAATCTCAATCAGGTGTTCGATTCGCATCGCTTACGTCGATTGCTCCGTCATCGATCAGGGCTTTCGCGAATCCGACAGCGAACGGATTCCCCCGCACAGTCGCGCTCTCAAACGTGGCAGCACGGAGTGGATCGAGGTCGTCCGCGGTGAAAATTCCCCCGGGGGCGCCGCCGACTCGAGCGCTTGACAATCGACTGCCGAGAAGGAGTCTGCCGCCCGCGATAAAAAGGGTGCACCGGGTCAGGACCCCCTCGGCTACGATTGAAATTACTGTTATGAATTCGATTAGCTGATTAGCTTTACTTGCGCGGAGACTGTTTTGCGGTAAGGGAAACAGGAATCGTCTGTTTCTTCGAAACCGACTCGAGCTTCGGAGAGGAAAATTGAAATATTTTTTACCGCCAAATGAAGCGTCTATTATTCGTAGAATTATCAGGGTAAATCTTTAGAAATCGCGTCGACATCTCAATTACGAGGCTGAGAAATATTTCACTTCGGCGCGCGGCGGTAAGGTAAAAAGGCTTCTTCCCCTAAAGCTCGCTCGCTCGCGCGCGATTTTTTCCACGGAGCTATCGGAGCAACAGCTCTCTCTCTCCGCCCGCAAGAAGATAAACGTACCCCAGGCAAATCCGAAAAAGCCGTCGGCGTAAAAGAAAACGGCGCTCTGCTTTAAAGCGTCGGCTGTGAGAGAGAAAGAGAAAAAGGCGCTAAAGATACCTCGGGAGGAGAGAGCTATACCCGGTGGGTGAGCGCGGCCCGGCGCGTGTGTGTAAATTAAAGGGCGTCATAGATTTTCGCGGTAGCCCGCAGGATCAGAGCCTTAGATTTGCGTCCGGCAGATTACCCTCGGGGTGAAATGGGACAATGGGCGTTAGTCTGCCTGCGCATGGAGGCGGCGGCGGCGGCGGCGGCGGCGGCTGGCCGACGCTACCGTATAAATAAGGATCCCCGCAGAGGAAGAGCTTCTGGTGGGGTCGCGAGTAGCAGCAGCAGCAGCAGCAGGAGTAGGAGGAGAGGAGAAAGAGAGCTCTGGCTAGTAGTGCTGCCGCTGCTGCTGAGACCGGTCGGGCGGCCGTCCATCTTGGACGTCGTCCTGGCGGTCCTTATCTGCGCTCACAGCTTCGCCGCTCTCGCTAGACGTCCGGTGATCTAGGGCAGTTCTCTTTCTCTCTCTCTCTCTCTCTCCCCTTTTCGCCTCTCTTCGCTCTTCTTGAATCTCTCTCCTCCGCCTCCGCCGCAGCTCCTCCGCGCACTCCGGCTCCTGCCTTAATTATACCGGCTGCTGACACGTACACACATACGTATACGCTCTCCTCTCCTCTCTCTCTCTCTCTCTCTCTTCGAGGCTCGGCACTCGTCGCAGTCCATTTCCTTTTCCGAGAGCGATCCTCGGAGGCGCGCGCTCGGCTTATACCGGAACTGACGTCGCTGATTTCCTGAGATAACTGTTATTTTTGCTTAAGACCTCTTTATCTTCGCTCGTCAGGCGATCCTGGATGCTTTTTACCTCTCTTCCCGCCCCCCCCCCTTTTTTTTGTTACCGCTGGCCCTGACCGTTATGTGGCCCACTCGAGTTTTATGACGGAAATTCAACAAGGGGATACGCGCTATAACTGCTGATGGAATTAGGAGCTCGCCAGATATTTATCTGCTTCGAATTTTTGTCTTGTCCCAAAAAACCGGATTGCTTTTCATTTACTTTTGTAAACTCGCGTATTCTCTTCTCAAGCAAGAACAATCTGCGTTTACTTCTTGGCAAAGAAAATTGCAGTCGTGTTATATGGAAATCGGAACTGTAGTGCTTTTTTTTGTGAACAACAAACGAGTAATGAATTTAAATCCGCGCATTGCAATTTTTATTATTCAAACAGACAGCCTCGTAAATACTTGCCGAAACAAATCGAAAAGTTCAATCGCAACGTGGGGGAATTTAAATATCAAACGCCCGGTAGCCGGTCGGCGCTAATTCAATTCGCCGAAGAGCAGCAGCAGCAGCAGCAGCAGCAGCGGCACATTCTTATATGCATTCAGGCCTAAAACACGCCTAAAGATCCGGCGAGCAAGCCCTCGTGCCGACTCGATCCGCAGCAGGTTCACGATTAAAAGATAAGTCAAAAAGTACAACGCGAGAGCATGCAGTCGCCCGGCGTAACGAGCCCTTTCATTATCTCCGGCAAGACTATACACACAGCTTGCGTCCGCCTCGGCTCGCGCGCGCTCCTCGAGCGCTCCTGGGTCAGATGGGAGCAGAAAGGAAGAACTTTAGCGATTCTTGGGCTGACGACGAGCGGCGCATCGGCGAACGAATTTATTATATCGGTTAACAGAGTCACTTATCGTCTTTATCCATCTGATCCTTAAAGTTTCTGGTCGTTAAACAGCTCGCCGGGCTCTCTCTCTCTCTCTCTCTGTTATTTCGCGAGGAAGCCCCGGAGAAAATTCCCATTACCGAGTTAGCTATTGTTTCGCGCGGGCTCGCTACTGAATTCCACGCAGGCCTCCCTCCGAAAAGAGCAAAACAGATAGGAGAGAGGAGGGAGGGGAGGAGAGTGACAAAGAGACACTAAAAGAAGCAGAAAGGCTAAAAGAGAGAGGGCACAATGTGCATCTCCTTTGCGTGGATTATACGTGCAAAGTTGGAGGCCGCGCTGCAGCAGCGGCAGCGGCTCGAGACATTTTTCGAGGTAGGGAAGGAGAGAGAGAGAGAGAGAGAGCCCTAAATCCCGCGGCGTAGAGAAAGAGGAGAGGGAGTCGAAAGGGCGAAGAGTGGCGCTGGAGAACACAATTACATTCTCGGACGACGTAATGCCCTTCATATAGATCGTCCGAGCACCGGACAGGAGGAGTGCGCATCTGCATTCAGATTAGCATCGCGTGCTCGTTCTCTCTCTCTCTCTCCCTCTCCTCTCTCTCCCTGGCCGTCCCTGATATTTACGATCCTGCGGACTCCAGGACACGAGTACGGAGCGTCCTGCTGCTGCTAAGCTCAGCAGCTCTTCTCTTCTACCTCCGCCCTCCGCTGCCTTACGACGCTGAAACTTTCTCCTTCCACGCGGGGCTGTATGTGGGCATGTGTCTCTGCGTTTTGTGCCATTATTTCGGGTTTCTCCTCCACTTCTTCTTTATGCCGCGAGCGGCCCTCTCCTCCCCTTTTTTTCCTCTATGTATTCTTCCTTATTTACGGCCGAGGGGGTTATCTCGGAAATTTGAAAACGTAATTTCGTTATTAAGGTCCCTTCGGCTGACAGTTGCTTCTCTTTCTGCAAGTTTTCGGGTCAGCGGACGTTGCTGAAGTTACGGCAGATGTAACGAAAATTGCTTTGATTCTGGATCGAGTATATTATTTATTTTTAATTAAACAAAGAAACTGCTATTGGAGCTTACGAGTTTTTAAATATACCTATGTAAATTTTTTATCACATATTTTTTACAAATAATAATTATTCGAACGGCATGATACTTAACCTTCGAATTAGTAATTTTGAAGCATTACAAATTTAAACTATACCAAATAAATGTATCCGCTTGAATTTCCAAGGAAAAGTAGTACAAAGTTAGCTCGTAATAAGAAAAGATCGACTAACAACATCCAGCTTCCGATAATGAAAGCGAGCATACGTAGCCCTAGAATCATCGGCCCCGGCGTTCATTTCCGTGCCTTCTGTTTTTTACGATCGCGGCGCGGCCTGCCCTTATTCCTCTCCCTGTACACTTCCCACGCATCCGGGCCGGTCCCTCGTGCCGCTCTCTCGTTAACCGGCGGCAACGGCGGCCTCCTCAACGATCGGCTCGCGACAAAAGACAGTACGCTCTGCGCTGCCTCTCTCTCTCCCTCTCTCGCTTCCACGTAAAACTGCCCTTGACCCTTTCACCCCGCATAATGAGTCGAGTTCGGGTAAAGGCAAGAACAAGCGCCGGAGAAAGAGAGGCCCGATCCATTATTCATAGGCTGTGCGTCTTGTAGCTCCGGGACGGGAGGGCTCCGAATCTGAGGAGGCTCGCTTATGTCGACGCCGACGCCGCGATTTACTATAGTGTCGGCTTTGTTTGTTTTATTTAAAGCTCGATTTCTTCGGGGGACTGTGTGACGCTTCCTCGGCGGAATGTAACGGGGAACTAATAAAAGATTCAGAGACACGCTGAAAAAATAGAGATCGTACGGTGCGCCAGAAAAATTTGAAAGAATATAAAGCGCAATCGGCTAAAAATTGAATATATAGTTTTTCGGATAGTTATTTTAAAATAAATTGTTTAAAGTAAGTAGCGAAATAAAAGGAGGACAAAGGCAACGAACGCGGGACAAAGGTGCATCAAGGTAGAAGAATGGAAAGCAAAGAAAAAACGAAGAAACGCCGAAGGCAAGCGGGTAGAATCGGTTCGTTGCATAGTTTCCCAGCCATTGCGTATGGATTTATTACTGCGAAAAGAACAGATTTACATTTTCAGAGCGGGGGTAAAGGACATTGCGACGACAACGCGTGCACCCTACTGATTATTTACTGTACTGTCAGTATAAATACCGAGTAATAAGTAATATTACAAATACGTAAAAGATAAAAAAAAGCTTTTGATATTAATAAAAAAATTCGTTTAAAATGTGTTTCCCAGATATTAAAATTACTAGACTCGATAAAATATCCAGGCCCGATAATCCCAGCATTTCCGCCTTCCCCCTTCGCTCTTTCAGCAACAATTCATTCGGGCTCGCGGTCCTGAAATTCCAGACGCCGCGCGTTCGGAGCGTCATGCAGGCGCGGCGCGTCCCGACAGCGGACTCGGAAATAAAGAATCGACGAGATTCCTCGATTCCGGACTATTTTATTTACGAGCTGGCGTCGCGCTATCGGTCACGTTGAAACGCACCGCTCTCGGGGAGCGACGTGCCGGGGCAGCTTGACGACGCGAGCGGAAAGGGCCCGAGAGCGGACAATGCACGTGTCTCGCGAGCTAAGTGCACCTCCTGACCCCTTGCTCCTATGTCTCTTTCATAGAGTCGCTCTTGCTGGTGCTTCTTCCCTTTTCTTTTGCTCGGCCGGAGAGCAGCGATGGACAATCGTGGGAATCAATAAAGCGCTCGACGTGAAAGCAGGATAGACGCTTGATGCTTTGGATTGAGCGACTGGTGTTTGTTTCGTTGGCTTCAAATTTTTTGTGAGGCACAAAATTAGTCAGCAAGAATTAAATAGAGGAGTTTAACAGATTACTGTGACAATTAAATGGGAGTTTTTTCGGCTTAATGAAAACCAGTAAAAACTGTTTTTATAAATTATTTCTTAATTATATTTTTAATTAATTGTAAGCTTGGTCAAAAAGTAAAAAAAAAAGTATTAAAAACCCTTCAATGTCTCCGCAAGAACATTATTTAAACAAATTTCGAATCTACAACGTAAATAATACTTTTCAAATTAAATTATCGCGATAATACCCTACTCTTAAGCGAATGCTTCACTCTCCCATTCCATTTCGAGCGAGCCGAAAAACTAAGCCGGGGCCTTGTTTAAATAAAACAAGCGGTCGCATCACCCATGCATTAGAGCGCGAACGATGCACTATGACATTCACGAGCTATCCTTATTCTCTGTTTTCTTGTGGATTGCGAGCGGCAAAGTCCCCTGGAGAGGTTCGTGCATAGTGTAGATTTGGTGAAAACTCGCGGAGTCTCGTCAGGGCCGACTGTGCATGCGAAAAGACTGGCCGACCGTAGATTCGCGCTTCTGAATGCAGGTTAAATTTGCGCGAATGGGGCTGGCCTGCGCGTCAAATCGGTCGTAATTTGCAAAATCTTTTTTTTTTTCATATTTAGACTCTTAATTTTATACTGCAATATATTACGAAATGTGATATTTAAAAGATTTTTCTTTAAAGTTTATTGAAAATTCTTAATTTCTATTACGTCATTTATATATATTGAGTTAGTTTATAAATTTAGAAAAATTAATCATTTTTTAAAGAAGCCGAAAGCGTAACTAATTTACTGAATTATCATAATTGATAATTACTCGGTTTTCGAGCAATTATAAAGAAGAATCTCGAAAGAAATAAAGCGAATAAAGAAAGGCGCCGGCAAGTCTAAGGGGACACTTGGTAGAAGCGGCAAGCCGAGAGCGCCGCTCCCACCTAAATATTCAAAGGTCGCCTCACTTTTCAGAATTATACATGGAAGGGAGCTTGAGGGGTCGCCGCTCGCTTCCTCGCGGCGACGGTCCGGCCGGCGGGGCGATCAAGTCGAACGAGATAAAAGGAGAGGCTCCGCCAGGAAGACGAAGAAGGCGGAAGAGGAGGCTGGTTAACCGAGCATTTGGGCGTAGACGGCCGAACGACTCCTCTCCTTCTTATTCTTCCTCCGCTGGATACAACGCGGGCAATTGAACTCGCTCCGTTTATTGCTTCTAATTAAACGACCGAGATATTTCTGCTACGTTTCATTAGCGTGCGGCCCCGAACACCGTTTCGTTAATGCATCGCGCCGCCCTTTCCCTCTTCTCTTCTTCTGCCGCTGCTGCTGCTGCTGCTGCTGCTGCCGCGGCTTCTTCGGTCTCCCCTCCGAGTGCCACTTGCCGGGCGCCGTCAGAAAATTTCCTTCGCGGAATTTCGCGCTAATGGCGGAGTTTCCGTTTCTTCTTGCTGCGTTAATATTGCCTGCGTGGAAGTAAGTAGTGGGCTTGATGATTTGCTTTTATTTTTTACGACGGGAGTTTCTCCGTCGATGTGTGGTTTTGGAAGAGCGGCCCGAGCCGGGTTATAGTTTTAATTAAAAGCATTTGGGAACTTTTTTTTTTCTTTCCAAGTCAATATTATCTTTTGGCTAAAAATATTATTTTTTGTAATTCTATCTTTCGAAACGTTTCCAAATTCAATAATGCTATTTCAATTTTTTAAACGAATTACTAATTGTTTTATTTATTTATTTTGAATTCTGTTGAATTACAAGCATGTCATTTTATACAACGTTGCGTTCAATATAGTTCGAGTCGAATTGTTGCAATTAATTCGTTTCAATTTTCGTCCGGATCACAAACATTTGTTTATTAAAACAAATCTGTTTTTTGGAAGGGAACATTAAAGCTGATATCTTCTTGCGCAAACTCCAGCCCAGGAAAATCGAAAACAAACTTAATCCATTAAACAGTGAGAAAAGCCGGCGTTAATCATCCGGGTGACGAAGAAGACGTGCTACAAGAGGCCTAGTTAGTAAAACCTGGCTCGCGCTTTCGACGACTCTCCCCCCCCTCCTCGGCTCTCCGTTTCCGCTACAACGTGACGCGCTCTTGGGCCAATTCTAATTTTGCCGCTCCGTCGCTTAATATCTCTAGGTTAGCGAGAAGCTGGCGATAAATCTCGGGCTTCATTATCATAAATTGGCCCGGGGACCTCGATGCGACTCCCCTCCTCCTCTGATGTTGACGCGCGCGAGTCCCGAGGAAGAGGAGGGATGACAGATCAAAGCGTCGCACGCGGCGCGAGCAAAGAAGTTCGATTCGTTCGTTTACGCGAGAGAGCAGCGAGAGAGCGGCTCGTAAAAACGTCCCTCTCGCGCGCCCCTTTTTCTCGTACCTCTGTCCTCTCCCTTTATTCCTTTGACTTCCGAGTGTAACTTTCGCTGCTCCTCGTACCTTTTTTCGCCTCGGCGCGCGAGGCTTTTGTCTTTCTCTCTCTTTTTGCCTTGTTTCCTCGTTCCTCAAGGACTTTGCGCGTTTAATTTCTTTTTCGGCTTCGTTTCCTTTTTTATGCGTTACTTCGACGGTGGCGGCGGCGGCTCGGGCAACGCGTTTGTATAATTTGGTTTAATAAATTTTCGTCCCCTTCCTTTTCGGCTCTACCGCTTCTTTCGGGACGTCTCGTATTTTCGATCGAGACAAATTGAATGGGAATGAGAAACGAGCACTTTTTTCGGGCTGGCTGAAACGATGCTCAATCTGAAACCTTCTGAAAACCAATAGCTTTTGGGGATCCTTCAACTTGAAACCCGTTGGCAATTTTAGAATTGTATTATTTTTCAAAAATTAATAGATTTTTTTCAATTATGAAGATGTATGTCAGTACTGAAAGTGCTAAAAAGTCATTTTTATCGCTTTCAAAAACTTGGTTATTTTATTTTTAATTGCACAATAAATTTCAAGCAACGAATGTTCTCAATTTTAAGTACACTCTTATTATTAGCTGGATAAGCGTTATTTTATCAAAAAATCGAGTATTTACCCAATTAAACTAGCAAACTGGAAGCAACGAGTGTATCACCTTAAAAGTTGCCAAAATAATAACATCGTTAACAGAAGCCCGGCTCAAAGCGACTTTGCGCTTTGAGTATGAAGCGATCTCTCAAGCCCCCGCAGTATATACGCGCGAAGCCTCGCTCGCTCGCCGCGTGAGTAATTATCGCAAAAAGCTTTGGCGCGACAATAAATTAGGCGCGAGTTTCAAAAGGCCCGTCGGCCAGCCTAATGTCATTCGTCGGCGGTTTAGCCGCGCGGCGCTCTTTGAATTCGATCCGAGGCTCGAACGGGGCCGAGACGCCGACGCTCCGCGGCGAGGAGGTGGGAGCCCCATCAATTATAATTAGTGGCTAATTAGAGAGCGGCAACAACGACGAGAGGATTCTGCGGGGCCGCCCGCGGACAGCGGCGCATTAGCCTCGACTTGTCGGCGACTTATTCATTCGCCTTGATTCGCGCGGACGCCGTTCCGCTTTCCGGGAGACGGACCCCGAGAGCTCGTCTATTCTCGGCCCGTTATTGAGAGTAAGGCTCGTGCGCGATGCGCGTGCGGGGGGGACTTCCTCGCCTCCTCTCTTGACCGCTCCGACTGCCGCGCGAACGAAATTTCGAGTGACGCGCCGGAGATGTGCTTTCAGCGAATTAGCGAGGAGCGGAAGAGGAGAGAGACTTGCGATTCTTGTTTTCGCCTAGGGGATGTGTTCGTTTGGCCGGCTTATTAGTGAACTTGATGTCGGACTGCTAACCTTTCGGCTCGCTCGAGATTTTCAATATAATTATACCTTAAAACTGTATTTATACAAATTTTATACACTTTTTTTCGGCATTTGTTATAAAATGTCATTTATAATATGATTTTTAAGTTCTTTACACGGTAATTAAATTCCTGATCGTTAATAAACTCTATCTTAATTTTGTAATATTTTGTTTTTCCCTTAATAGATACTCATTATCTTAATTGGATCTTATCTTTCAAATACAATCGGAGTTTTTTTGAAAGTTAAGTCATAAATTTCAAGTTCTAAATTGGTTATTCTTGCAATACTGGTAAGATATTTTACAAAAGCACGGTAACAATAAATTCATAATGGACTTAATTAATTATCGTAATAAATTTACGGCTATTTCCATTTGTAACTTTTAAAAATTGGTTACATTTACAAAAACCAACATTCATTCTTGTCCTCTACCAAGATCTTCAATACTCAGCAAGAAGCCAGCAAAAGTCGGCCCCAATTATCCATTAAAAAAATGCAATTACCACACGGCAGCCCAACCGCGCGTAGAATTTCGCGAGCAACGATGCGCACGCACAAGGCTTCGAGTCCGGTCGTCATCAGCTGTTGTATCAAAAGTCCCGGTGCGCATCCAGAGAGGAGGCAGGCGCGCGGGGCCTAATACTCCGTTGATTAATCGAGCCGGTCACGCCTTGAACTCGCGCGGGCCCTTTAATGGAAATAACGAAGCGGCGCATTGTGCGTCAGGAAGTGATCCATCATGGCGTCGGGTAATTAGCACGGAACGCGCTTCCCCGGCGATGTATAATTGCACGCGCGCGCGGTTCTTTAACGCCGAGGTGTGAAACAACAGGGACTCGCGATGAGAGATCTCGCGTAAGTCAGGTGCGGAGTTCGCCTCGAAATTCACGGTGCGCTTCTTGATGAGAGATTGAGGTCGAGAGCTGCGCAGCAGATTGTACGTTTCGCCGATGGTTGCCTGCCGGCTGCGGTAAATCAGCAGTTTTTTTTTTTTTTTTTTGTGTTTCGCTGATTGCGGTTTTGATTTTCGGTGAGATACGGGCCAAGATCTGATGAGCAGCGGCGAGTATTTAAGATGCGATTATTTGATCGTGGTGTAATTGCTGTAATATTCTGCTAAACGTACGTTAATTATGAATACTTTATCAATGGTATATTGAGCTTAATTTATTACCGGCATTTTTTGGGCACGGAGAAAAGAAATGATGTTTTAAAACTAATTTGATGTTTTGCTTTATATGTATATGATATATATGGAGGTGTTAACAGTAGTTATGAGTGCTTAAATACTAAAGCTTGATGTTGTCGAAAGTTTGAGACTTGTAAGTACTGGATCATAAATAAATAATGAAAATAAGCTTCTTAGCTGACTAAAATTACCAACTCATGGCTTTATGACCTCTAAAATTATAAAGTAGAACATACTAATTTTAAAATAAAAGTTTGTCCCAAAGACTATATAAGTTTAAACTAAAGTCTGATCGTTAATTTGAGGAAAACGGAATCATTAGAATTAAAAATGAAATGGTAGATAATTCTTATATTCATTAAACCTGTCACTTTGTATAGTAATTTGCAGAACGTACCTTATAATTACTTTTTTCTTGTAACATAGATACGTGTATACATCTTTGAGATCTATTGTTGATTAAAATCCCATCTAAAGAAATGAATTGCAATTAATTCTGTCTAATTAATTCGAATTAAAAATGTTGTGAAAGAAAATTTTCATAGAAATTAATTATACTTATTATTTTACATTCAATTAATTATTTCACATATGTTTATGCAAGCCTTTATGTAAAAATAATACACCCGAATAAGAACATTCGTTTTATTAACACTTGAAGCAAGATTATAAATCCAACCAGCACATTAATTTTATTACCCCAGTCAAGCTGTTTTGACAAATACTTATAAAATCTTAAATAATGAATACGAACGCGAATCCCGCCATGTGAAACTGAATTTGTACAAATGCATTGAAAAGAAAAGGATTTTACAAACTGTTCTCACGCACGTTGAAAATTGTTGATCATCCGGATGTGCAATTGCAGTGCGCTCTATATGATGAAAAAGTGAGGATTAAGGTGGTTAATGTCGCGCAGAAGCCTCGCATAAGGCAGGTGTGCATCTCATAAGTGGATTGTTTCCCCCGCAGGAATAATTGCTTCGAAAGGATCAGAGGCACTCGCTTTTCCTCGCTGCGAATGATAATTAATTGTATTGTGAATTCAGTGTGAAATTATATTTTTGCGGCAAATATTTATATTAGCATGCAGGAGTAATGCTTCTGCTGCGTACGATTCGCTTGGATGTTAATCATGAATATTTAATTCCTGTGATAAATGGAAGAGTTTTGTTAAATGTGCATTTTAATTTTCTTCTCTGTTAATATCTTTATAAAAGTCTTTGAAATTTATAAAAAATGAAACAATCATTCTTGATGTAGAAAATCATTTTTTATAAGAAAATAAATTTAAAAATTATCTTACTGGTGTACTTTTTTATTATAACGAAAAGTAAAAAGTTCCAGATCAGCTGCAATTCTTTTCTGGTATATATGATGCAAATCGGTTACTTTATGCACTGTGCAAATAAATATAATTTTATGCAGTGCATGGCATTACTTTTTACAAGATAATCGGTTCGTAACTTAACAGACCTTATCTTAAAGTCTTAAAGTTAATTTAAAAAGTTCAATTTACGCACTACTTCGTCACACTACTTGTTAGGAATGACCTCTTTAATTAATTACAATAATAAAGTTCACTATTCTTAAAGTATTATTATAAAATTACAGATGTAAACTAAGTGTTCGTAATTCCATTCTATTTCGAAGCGAAAGCTATTATTTACATTCCAGTCTCATTATATGAGTAACAAGATAAGATAAAATTGAGTTGCATATAAATTCTCGTTAGCGTGTATCAACGAAACTTGTACAATCAATGCAATTCAAAAAATAAAATTATATTATACGCGTAAGGTGGTATCAGTCACACAAGATACCAGAAAAAATATTTAATTTAAAGGTAAAATGGTCCAAGAATACAATATACCAATCCTTATTATTAATTTGGGCCTCCTCGGCCAGATACTGACTATTTAAGAAATCCAGCTGCATCAGTTAATTAACGTTAATCCGCCGATAAAAATCGCGTCCGAAACAGCAGAGGCACAAGTACACAACATTTTGACTATCGTCGTCATCGGGAGCCGGAGTTGTAAGCTCCTGATTGCAAAACAAGATGCAGCACCTGCCGCGACAGCGGCAAGCTACGTTTGGGTGATTGACGATGTTAATCTCTCCGTCTCTGTCTCTCGCTTTAGGAGTTTGCAAGTGTGAAGTAGTATAAGGTGTCGCGGGCTGCGTGCTCGTAAATATGTCTCGTTTGGTACGCCTCGTGTTCATCGACAGTCCAATTAAACTCGTATATCAAACGAATGTGCCTCTCCGCTGGTGTAGTGCGTAAACTGCGCTACCTTTTGTAGGAAGTTGAGCATTTATTTTCAAAATTCTATTTGCTTAGTTTGAACGTCTGTGCGCATAAGAGTGAAAAATTGTTAATTATATTTGAAATGTAGCTAAGAAATAAAAAGCATTTTCATAATATTCGATTCAATTTATTTATTTATTTATTTGAAATGTAGCTAAGAAATAAAAAGCATGTTCATAATATTCGATTTAATTTATTTGAATTTTTATTAAATCATTTGAAAGTATAATTTGTTTTAAAATAAATATAGATACGTATCGATATGATTAGTACTAAAATAAAGCTGTAGAATGGAATAGAAGCAATGAACAAGAAAAATGCGAATTAACTCAATATCATGATAGATATAGACAACTTATTAAAGCTCTCATGCAGTCAAACGCAAAATCCGACGGGCTTTCATTATTAAATAATTCATGAGAAAATCTCAATCCCCTTATATTTATCAATTCGTTGACGAAAAGGAAGCTGAACGTTATTTAAAACTTCAAAGAAACTCTTACTTCGCAGCGGCGGCAAAACAATAGCCAAACTATATATTCAATTGTATCTTGGTGCTCAGCGAGGAGGAAGGCAAGAAGAAGCCCCGGTCCTTAATTCGACCCTTTGGGCATTTTATACAGCTAATTTTCCAAAGTGGCACTTAGAGAGGAACATTCAGGAAAAGTAGCTCCGCGGGCCCTCTCCTTCGCCGAGGATGCAAGGTGCAACTCTCTCTCTCTCTCTCTCTTTCTTGTCGAAAAAATCAATCCTCTCGCTGGTGGCGCGCGCGGAGCTCCGACGCCGCGGAGAAAAGAGAGGAGAGACAGGGGGGCGGGAGGGCTAGACGGTTGCAATTCCTATGCAAATGAATTGCACCCCACGGAGCCTCGCGACTGCATCGCCGTATCGATTTTAAGTGGACCGCCACCGCCGACGCTGCCAAGCCCGTCAGACGCGCGTCTCGTCTTCTCTTGGACAGAGAAGACGAGACGCGCAGTCGTGTAAGAGTCTGCGCTCTTGGATCTGGGACTTCTTTTGGATGTGTATACTACCTTTTTGCTTTAATTTAGTATTTTTGTTCCTCGTTATTAAAAATTTAAAAAACTTTGATGATTTTTTAGTCGATTACAGAAGATTTTTGTTCAGAAGGAAATTTTATTGTTGTCTTTTTAGGAATTGAAATAATGGAAATATATTTAATTTAATTTATTCATCAAATTTCTTTACGATATTTTTAATTATATTTACGAAAAGCTAATTTTTACTGTAAATATTTATTGCTATTTAATAATAAATACAATCGTGATTACACACCGAATGCAATTAAATAAATTGCAGGGAAATTATTTATTTTGTACCTTATATAAACGTTTCATAACTTATAAAATATGTTATTTATTAAATTGGTGTTAAATTACATCGTACTGTAATTATTTATGATCAAAATGAAAAAAGAATAAAAATATTATAATTTTGCACATTATATTGCGGAAGTATTGTGCAGAAATTATTAATTAATTACAAAGAAAATTATTTCATTATGCCCCTTTTATGATTAAAGTACACTGTTCTAAAAATTTTCTGTAGCCAAGCTTAAAAGCAATTCGAACTTAAATCCAATTAAATTTTCAACTTGTTTTAGTTAAAAAAAAAAAAAAACGAAAAAAAAACCGCTTTTATATTAATTATTAATTCCCGCCGCCTGATTTTCATCGCTTGAAAAACATCTCTATAATTTATCCTCCTCGTAAGTATTCATGTAATACAGCCCGAAATCCCTGTAAATAAACAATATCGGGGTACCGGCACAGGTATCCGCAAGTTCCTCGTAATGCCTTATGCAATAAGTTGAAGCATTACGAATTTAAAGCGGAGCCGGAAAGCAGCGGCGTCAGAAGAAGGGCTCTCTCTGCCTGCGAAGACAGAGAAAAGGGCCGGAGCAGGATCGCATCCCCTGGTGGACAGTTCATAAGGACAATAAGCCAAAAAGTTTGGAAAGAGGCGCGTCGCGCCGTTATGAAGCTCGGGGGTGAAGTCAAGATTGTAATTAGCCCGGGCGGTTCCCAAGTTTTCGAAGCTTTTCCCTCTTCTCCCCCCACCCGCATTTGCATGCCGCAGCAGACTCTCGCGAAACTCTCTCGAGCCAGGGAGGTAGAGAGAGAGAGAGAGAGAGAGTCGAATGCAACGCGGTCGAATGCCCGGCACGTATCGGAACGTCGCGTTGTCTCGCGGCATCCCTTTAATGGGCCACGTTTTGCACACGGGCGTATCTCTCGCGCTCTTCGCTCTGACTTGGCCTTTTGTTTTGCGGAAGGGGGGGGGGGACGCTTTAACGAAACGGCGCCAGGGCGTCGGGACGGTATTTTCCCGGGTTTTCTAATCCCGCGCAAAATGCCTTAAGCTCGCTCTCTCGCGCGCGAGACGCCGCGCCTTTGGAAACGGGACTTCGCTATGACTTTGCTCTGATTTTTGTCCGGCCCCGCAACCCCCGGCTTATTTTGCCTTGGCTTTGCATACGAGATTTAGCGAGTCGAGTGCCCCGGGAGATGGCACAATGAGCCCTCGGGAGGGGAGTTTTATTGTGGGAGCGTGATGAATTAAGAATTCATTTGGCTAATTGAATTTTCAAGTGTCAATCCTTTGGTTAATGGTAGTTCCAATCAATAAATGATTAATATTGATTTCCGGTACTGTAATATAAGAAAAGTCTTTTGTACAAGGTATACTATTACCTTGAGTTTTCAAATCTTTGAAACATTGTCGTATTTCAGACGCGCGTCACTTTGTCAGTTCAATTAGCCGTCAGATAAGCCAGTGCTTCAGGTGTTGCCCGCCTTTGTGCGAGAGATCTGTACATGCGATGATGGATATGTTAATTTTTCATTCTTAGGCGCGTCAAGCGAGCGGCAAGAAGGAGAATGACGCTTACTACAGTGGGGCTTCGGCCGGATTTCCATCACGCGAGGGACGGCTAATGGCATCCTCCTCGTCGGCAACGTGATGCGGTTTGACGTGACGTAACTTGACGCGAGTTAGATTGGCTGCCACCTTCGAAGAGTAAGAATCGCTGAATTTGAACTCGTCGGAGTGTTGTTGCACTTGTAAGTGCGCCTTGATTATTCAATTTGCGTTCGCAAGGGGATGATGCGTACATCATATTGCATTATTTTTTTAGATTTTATTCTCTTATTTGATATCCTAACCAGCTTGAAATTTTTAATGCATTTACGACTGTTAAAAATCTCTTTTTGCTAACGAGATATTGAATGTTCGTATTATTTTCTAATTTTAGTTTATTAAATTTTCTTTCGTGGAATCCTAAAATGAAGAAAAAAGCAACAAATTTTCTTGAAGATATCATTGCTTAGCTGCAATGCTTAACGGTCACTGCTTTTCATAAAACGCTTTATATCAATTTTACAGATAATATACGTGCCGAACCAAGTACGAATTGCATTTGAAAAAATAGCTAACTTTTAGACTTCTCATAAAAATTTCTAGTTTTTTTGCTCCAATTTACTTTCTTAAACTGGCAAGATAGCACAACTTTTGCCCTATTTCAGATCCCTGATCCGCATATCTCCGGGCTCTAAATTAAAGTTGACACCGCGCCTGCAATCAATTAACCGATGTACAAGTTTAAAAGGACGAAAGTGAAAAGAGCGTTAAATTCGTCCTGGAATTGATGAAAAAGGCGACGGAGAAAGGAGAGCGGAGGTACAAAAAAAGAGGGTGGCGCGGCGCGGGCGGAGGGTCGAAAACGAAGGAGAAAGAGAGAGAGGGAAGAGGGAAGAAACGCGCGCCCTCAGTCTCTCTGTTAATGCATCGCCTCCGGAATGGCCGATTAATTCCAACTACGGGAAGGAAGCGACTATAACTCGTCTCCGAGGAAGCATTCTTAATCCGCGCGCACTCTTTATTCCCAGGCTCTGACTCGTCCTGCTCTCCCTCTTTCTCTTTTCGTGGCATCGTTCAACCCCCCCCCCCTCTTTCTCTCTCTCTCTCTCTTTTCACTGTGCGCCCTTAAGGATTTAATTCTCTTTCTCTTTGTACTTCAGCTTTTTCCGTCTCTTTCAGTCGCGCGCCTTTGCCTTTACGTCTTTCTCTCTGACTCTTCTGCTCTCATAAACTTTATAATCAAACTAAGTACCGCTGATTATAACGAAGTAGATGAATGAAATGTTTGATAATTGTACTGCATTGCTGGTTATCGTCAAATTGACAAAACGCCAAAGAAAACTTGCACCGACAATCGTGATAAAACAACTAGTAGTAGAATATGGTCTAGTTTGGTCAGGCATAGGCATGTTTAGACTAATATTCTATTACCTTTTCAAAGCATTAAATAAACTCAATTAAGCAGTGCATAATAATTACGCGAACGAAGCAGGAAAAGTACCAGTAAACAACCCGTTTGGCAATATGAAAATTAAAAAGTTTCTCTCAAAATTCGGGCTCTCGTACAAGCCGCAATTGAAAATTTTTGAAAACTGCCTCGCGCAAAAAGCTAAAAGCCACGATAACTCGGCGGCAGGCCGCTGCGCGGAATACCCATAAAGCCGCGCCACGATAATCGAGGCGCGCGGCCAGTTTGCGAAATTTAATTCGCCCGGGGAAAATATGCATAGGCGGAATAATTTTTCGATGCGCACGTACGTAGCCTTCGGGTATATATATAGGAAGCGCGGCAATCCCCCGTAGCTTACGCGGCTGATACATCGGCTCGAGAGGATCGTATACGCGCGCGGCCGCGTCACGGAGGTTAGATCGGGCCGGCGGCGGCGGCGGCGGCGGCGGCGGCTCTCTCCTCCAGCATCCATTCGCGCGACGCGCCGGCCGGAGGTGCGCTGAATTGCCGCGCGCGGACGGGGCACGTACGACAATTACCGCGTGGCCTTCCGAGAAAACAGGGCGATCCTCCATCCGGGATTGTTATCTACACGTGTTGTTTATTGATTGTGTCGTTGTCTCGGAGGCGAGCGGCCGAGCGCACGTACCGATGTGTATATATACGTACGGCCGTATACGTTATGTACGCCGGGCTGCAGGGGGGGGGGGGGGGGGCCATTTCGCCTTACCGAGGGGGGCAAGTGCCGCTACGCGACTGAGCTTCGCTGCGAAATTAAATCTGCCCCGAAAGAAATTTCGTTAATTACGCCGCTGATGCCGACGCTTCTTTGTTGTTCGACGACGACGACGAGGCGAGTTTTATTCTAAGGGATTTTACTTTTTAAAGCTTCATTTGTCTTCGCTATCGATTTACCGAAAATCCGGATAAGAGAAATCAATGCATTTAATATAAATAGGTAAACTGTGATAAGAGGTTTTTTTTAATAGTTGATTTGTACACGTATTAATTGTTATTAAAAAATAATTTATGTATTTCTGAAAAATTAATAAATTTCAGAACTAGTTTCTCTAATGCTATCGTATAGAATAAACGTCGTACTACCAACTTTAATAAAAAAAAAAACTAAAAAAAAAACGGCGAAACGCACAATAAACAATAAATTTCTGAAAAATAAATAATGCTCTAGTCCGAGAAAAGTTGCAAGCTCGCCGATTCTCCAGCATTCGAAAGTTGAAAATTTCGAACGCCTGAGGTATGGCCTGCCTTTGAGGGGACGCCGGTGCTTGGCTCGCACATCCCCGGCTTGGCTAATGAAAAATGGGCCGCGCTCCTCCGTGAAAGTGGCTCGGATCTTGCGGCGGGCCGCGCGCTTCGCTTTACATTCAATTCCCCGGCGTGATCGGCCGCGAATGGCACGTCCATCCATCGCAGCCGCGAGTCGAAGGAGCTTGCGGAGGGGAGGAAGAGCGGAGGAGCGCGTCCGAGAAATGAAAATTGAGAAGAGTGAGCGGCTGGAGATGGAGGACTTCTTCATCATCCTCGTTTTTCCCCCGCTCGAGCCCCGAGATCGACGAATTCCTTGGAGAAATCTACGCGCCGCGAGAGATCACCGCTCGTTGCCGCGCGATGAGAATTCGTCCGGCATTGTGTACTGCTCGAAAAATGCTCCGTGTATATATACGTTCACGTCGCAGGGAGCTTTCGTTTTTGAGATGCGCGGATAGAGGTAGGAAGATAAAGCGATATCGAATAGGCTGACGGCTTCGTAACTAGGAATTTATGGCGCGCTTTACTGAAATACTTGGAGTTCCAGTTTTAACAAATTGAACGATGCTTATTTAGTAAAGGGTACTTTACTCAACTTTTTTAGGTGTCAGTTATCTTACGCATTGAATTTTTTTTCTAATTCTAATTAAAATAAAAAACCCCGTTTTTCAGATCCGTGACACATCAATCAGCATTCAGCCGAAGGCAGTCCAGCATTATCCTCGAATCGACGGATTATTTTAGCCGCCTCTGAATTCCCTTTCATATTTCCCGGTGATGCAGTGCCGCTCCCTTAATTTAGCCGCTACGTCGGCCGCACTCCTCTCTCTTCGCGTCTTCGGGAGGCATCAAAAGGACGAGGGTCGCGCGGGGCGGGGGGGCCGGGAGGGAAGACGGAGCTCTCTCGCTCGCGTAATTTAATTATTCACTCGAGAGCCAGGGCCGTCGTTCGGCCCTCCCTCTCGTGTGCTCTCTCTCTCTCTCTCTCTCTCTCTCTCTCCGGCGCTCTCTGGCTTTTCTTACCGCCGCTGACGAATGCAGGAAGGAAGGACGTGATAAAAAATCCGCGAGACACTGCAGCCAAGCGGGCGCAGCCGACGTTTTGTCGTCGAGCAGCAGCGAGCGCCGCCGGGGCCCCCGTTATCTCACGAGCACAAGCGCAATCGTCACTGCCGCCGACCATAAATTTACGAGCCCGATGTCGCTCTCCCTCTCTCTCTCTCTCTCTCCCTTTCTTCTTCGCCCTCTGGCCCCGAGAGGAGAGCTCCGTCCCGCTCGCTCGACTCGAGCGCGTTCGACTCTCTCGTTCGAGCCATTGAAATTGAAAAGCTTTCCTCGCAAACTTTTCTTAAAATTCGTTTACCAATTGCCACTTCGCGCCATTAACTCCGCGCGCTGCCGTGTGAATTTCTAGTCCCTCCTGCCTTTCTTCGGCCTGCCGCTTGTAAATCTCTGAACGAGAGATTTAATCATAGGAATTTCGAGTCTTTTAATTGTCTTGAATCAATTGCTTTTAATCAATGTTATTCCAATTCTTCTAAGTGTTTTTCGAAGAAACGCGAAAGATTTTAAAAGAACTTTTAAAAAATACACAATAATTCAACAATATGATAATTGCCTTTTTTTCTTTGTAAAAAAAACAGCTAATAACCATGTATATCCATGTATAATTTAAAAAATGGAATTACTTTTTGTCTCATAGCGTCACCGTTTACTGCCGAGTTAATAAATCAAATTTCCTCCCTAAAGCCCAGGCAAATGTGCTACATAATTTATCTTCTATCCAGTAAAACCTCGTCAAGTTAAGCCTAACACTGTTAAGCGAAAGTATCGAAAGCGCACTCAATTCCGCGGTAGCGTTTTCGCGCCGCTCGCGCAGGTGTCGACGTACATCGCTCCATCCTTCCTCTCTCTCTCTCTCTCTCTCTCAGCAACAGCAGCCGCCGCCGCCACTTAAAGCAGGCAGCCTCGGAGCTGTCTGTAATCGGGTCTCTCGTCGACGGAGCGCTGCGGCTCGGGCGCGCGACGTTTTACGTAAGATGGATTTGTCACGCATCGCTGTCGCTTTAGTCGATAACGTGACGAGTTTAGCGCGCGCGCCGCGAGAAGGGATCCCCCGCACACACTTCGGAGGGAGGCCGCGCTAACTAGACAGAGCGGCACTCAATTATTAACGTCAGAGCTCGTGTAGTTTAACTCGACCCCCGCCCGCCGCCGCCGCCGCCGCCGCAGCGTGCACGCACGCGGAGGGAGTATAGCCGCGAGGAGAGAACGGAGGAGGACGGAAGCGAGCCGCGGAAATGCTAGGCCCGTGAGTATGTACGTGCGTACGAGGGAGATCGGGGCTGTGTGCAGTCGCTGCTTCCCAGCTACGTTTACGGGCTAAAACGGTTGTTGCGCGCTCGATGAGACGGCGTAAGGGATTGAATGCTTGACGTTCTTCGCGTATACTCTGCCGCATTGATCTAACCGCGATTAGTTAATCAGTCGTGCGTTTAGTGTGTTATTTGGAAAATAGAACGAAACTTAACGATTTTAATTAGTTAATTTTATATGTAAATTTTTTAATCCAAAATTTTCATAATTTTTTAATAACTCTTTTTTATAAGAATTTGAAGATTTTTTTTTCTGGTTCTACACTAAATCAGCAAAACTGCAGATTTACTTCGCAAAAAGTTTGTAGTTCTTTTTAAGAAAAATCCACCACATTCGTAGGAACAAGTTTTAGAAAGAGCGTTAAGCTTTCAACCGAAAGTGACCTTTTCTCATATAAACCCCCCGTTTCTTTCATCTTTCGATAAAAGACACACGCAGGCAAACGAAATTAAAATCTGAAATAACGACATACTTTCCGCGCATTATCACACGCACTCTTCGGCCGCTGGCTGCAATTTACGGCAGAAAACGTCCTGGAGAAGCGATTTCCCCATCTCCATGCATTGGCTTCTCCCTCGCTTATCCCCCTTTCCTTGCTCCACCTTTGCTGTCTCTCTCTCTCTCTCTCTCTCCCTCTCTTTCTCTCTCGCTCCGCTCCCGGAGCGCTTGCACTCCGTCGCCATCAGCAGCAGCATCAAGCTTCCCCTCAACTAAACACTTTACGAGCAGCTTGGCTGCTCGCGCGCACGTCCTGCGCGATCAGTGTCATCCTCGCGGCGGCGCTTTATCGAAAATGGCAGCCCGTTAACGGTCGACCCGCGTATAGCGAGGCCACGTAGGTTGCCGCCGCCGCCGTCGCCGTCGTCGGCGATGTAGAGAAAGAGAGATGCAGAGGGGATCCTAGACGATCTAAGACGCTGAGCGCAACGATTAAACGTGTCAACCTGCGTCTTCCTTATACGCCGAGAGAGGAGGCTGGGAAAGCTGTTGCTCCCGGCGACGATACATAACAGCCCCCGAGGAATACGTGCGTCGCCGGGATTTTTAGATTCGTTAGGTTTTCGACTTTTCTCCGGGAGGTGGCTCGGGACCGCTGGGACTACGAGTCAAGTACGAGTGTAAGCAATCTTTCGGTTCGATGAATAAACGACGCTGGAGGTTCTTCGAAATTGTGCGCGATCCCCCGGCGAGACGCTGTCTTGATTAGTGAGGGTGTCGATTTTAGATATTTAATTTCTGATTTAATTAATTAACTCTTTGCTCTTAATTGTTTGTAGTAGGCTATATAGAATATATCTTGACATTATACCGTTCACAACAAAAATTCATTGCAAAATAAATATTTTAAGGCATTCTTTGTACGTAAAAACTAAAACATTTTACAGGATTGAAACGGATGTTGACAATAATTACAAGTTTAAAATCAGGTTTTAATAAGAGAAATTAATAATTTTTTAAAAAAATTGATTTTCGCTATTTATTATAACTAAATAACCGATTGCGAAGCAGATTCGAAGATAATGAATCGGAAATTTTAGTATAAAAAAGACCCTCAAACTTTCAAATATATCATTCCTAAATATGTAAGGAATGTGACAAACGGGGCGCGATTTAAGTCGACAAGCAAAATCGGAGAACCATTACAGTCGCGAATCTCGGCGTCGAGCGCGGAGAGAGAGAGAGAAAGAGGGAGAAAGCAAACGCGACTATATGCACCAGGAAAGCAAAGGGACAGAGCGAGGGGAGGACGCGGCGGCGGCGGCGGCGGTTCAAAGTTGAAATTTCACGCGCCATTGTTCGATCCCGGGCGAAGGAATAGGAGAGTTAGAAGCATTTAGGAAGCGGCGAGCGCGCGCGCACGAAGCGCAAGCGGTGAATTACGGCCCGAGATACGCCAAGACGTGAAGGGGCGAACGCCGCCGGCTCCTATCCCTCCCCCCTCCATCCTCTCGATCTCTAAGACTTTAATTCCACAATCACATCTCGATGCACACTTAAAGGTGTGTATGGGGAGCCCGAGCCTCCGCCGTTCCGATTTCGACTTCGTGGGACAATTAGATTAATTGCTAGCTCTGTTTATGAACGCCTGCGTATATATTAAGGGGGATTTTCGAGAATTATGCTCTCTTTCATTACGACTTTGATTAAATAAAAAAGGCTTTCGGATTTTGAGGTTTTGTTATCAGGTGTAACTTGAAAATTTGGACTGATTGCATTGTCTTATTTCTAAAAAAATTGGAGAAATACGAAAAACTTTGGAATTATTTAAAACAATTAGTATCAATTAAAATAGCATTTAGGCTGATTAATACTTTAAAAGAAAATTATGATAAACATAAATTAAATTCTTTTTATGAAGTACTCCTATGTTAGAAATTTATGAATAGTATTTTCATGGAATAAAGAGAAATCACGTCTATAAAATTCTCCATCATAATTTCACGAAATTCCTCGAATTTATCTCGAGTCAAAAAGATGTTATCTGAATGGGCGCGCCTTTTCACATCGATATATGAATTAACTTATTCAATTTCTCGCAGCGAAGGAAAGTCATAAATAACCCTTGCGGTAATTATTCTTGTAAAAAGCCAGAAAAAAAGAGAGAAGCCTATAAACCGGGGCTCGAAATTCATTCGATCTCGCGGCGCGCGTTTTCGAAAGATAAATCAGTCCTCTCCCGTAAAGAGCGAGAAAGCGTTACCCAAATCGATGAAAGGCCTGATTGAAAGCGCGGCTAACCAAAATATTTTTACCCCGCGAAGAATGTGAAGGCACACACGGAACACGGTAAAGAGAGTAATGAAAACAAAGCGGAGAGTGAGAGAGAGAGAGAAAAAATGCGCGCGGGTAGGAGGAAGATAGAGAGAGAATCACGAGAGGACGCAAAGTTTATAAACGACCCGAGAAATTTATGCAGTCCGAACTCGTATTTCGAAGATGCAAATTCGGGATGCGTTTAGCGAGAAAGAAGGTCCCTCTAGGATGGATGAAGGGGTGAAGCAGTTTGCGCTCGCCGAGCGGACAGTGGAACACGGGAGAGAAAGAGAGACGAATAAAGAAGACTCAGTGAGGGGGGGGGGGAGGGGAGGGG
>UCOL01002298.1:0-26803 GCA_900474335.1 Ormyrus nitidulus
AAATAACAGAATACGCTCGCCTACGTCACAACTAGCTTGCTTGCTTGCATGCTACTAAACTTGCTCGTTTGCACGCATGCTCGCTTGCGCGCTCGTGTCGTGACCGGGCTTCCGTAGAGATCTGCGGAGTGTCGACGCCCGACGGCCGAATTCTCGAGTCAAAAATGTATATGCCTCGTTTGTTTGACAACAGCAGAATGATTAATAAAAATTGTTAAAAGAAAATGGAAGGAAAAAAAATTTGGACTCGTAGAAGAAAGTAGGTAGCGAATGCCATGTCGGACGATTCAGATTATGATGCGGAGCAAGAGGAAATCGACATCTATAAAAGAAAGTATCAGCTACTTGCCGAACGATGCGAAATTTTACAGCAAGTATGTTTTGTGCTTTTATTAAATATTAATAAATACTTGTAATTTTTATTTAATATTTTTATACGTTGTAGGATAATGAGCGATTAGTTAATCGCATTCAACAAGCTAAAAAGGCATTAAAACGCGTGAAAAAAGAGAAAAAGTAAGTAGCCTATAGGTTAGTTTTTTGTTTGTTTTCTTTAAAAATTTTAATCTAAAAATATTAAAACATAAATTGAAAATTATATCGGATAAATTTAATTTATAATTATATAAAAATATCTAATATAATAAAAATTTGTTCTATTTTAAATTTTCTATGTAATAAAAATTTTTTTTTTTAAACAGGTATTTAATCAATCGTCTAGATCAACATGGGGATAGATGGAGAGAAGCACCAATGGGTGTACAAGAAGAAAACAGCGTTTTTCAGAGTACTCCCAAGCAAGAAAAAGGTGTAAAGTCCATTGTAAATACTGTTAAAGAGGAGAAACCGAAGAAAGGGACCAAACGAAAAGGAACAAAAACTGATCCAAATGCACCAAAGAGACCTGCTAATCCATTTTTCCAATTTTGTCAAGAACAAAGACCTCGTGTGATGGAACGGCTAGCTGGTGAACCTGAACCTAGCAAACAAGAACTTACTAGGCAATTAGCAACAACCTGGAAATCACTTAGTTCTGAAGATAAGAAGGTAATAAATAAATGCTCAAGTGCATTATTATTATTATTAATATTATTCAGATAATGCATCTAAAGGCACAAATACTTTAATAAAAATGATAAAAAAAAAATCCTAATTTTTGTACCTTTTATTTTTGCAGGTCTATTATGACATGTATGAACGATCAAAAGAAAAATACGTTGCTGAGATGCAAATCTACAATAAAAAAGCAGAGGATGCTCCTCAGCAGATATCTTTAAATGTATCTTAATAAATTTTATACTCTAAGACTGTAAATAATAGCAATAAAAATTTAATTTTATGTATAAAAAAAAGTATGAATACTTTATTCAAGTTTATTAAAAAACAAAATTTACCATATATAATATCTAAATTTAGTAAATATTCCTAATTTTTAACTAATATAATTCAAATATATTTAAACAATTTTCAAATATTTTAAAAATTATTATCGAATCCAGATAAAAATAGAAAATAATTAATAAATGATTTTGACAAAAAAATTTATATTTATTTAAAATTTTTGCCAATCTTCCATAGTTCCATCGTGATCTGCGATCTGCGAATCAGTGTAGAGTGTACACACTGCATTAATCTCATATACACACATGTATACACACACTCAAATAGCCAACGAAAACTTGACTCGATTCTTGAATGCCTTTGAACCAGTATATTAGCAAACATGTCGCGGGGCAGCAGCGCTGGTTTTGACAGGCACATTACTATTTTTTCGCCGGAAGGTCGACTTTACCAAGTAGGTAAGTACAGCAACAACAAAATATAATTTCCCAATTCTGTATCTTTCAAAAAATCAAAGTTTTAACTATTTTACTAACCTTAAAACGAGAAACCGGTCGCTTGAGTATAGGTGACTCGGCGTGATCTGCACTTTTTTGAACGTAGTAAATTTTAAAATAACAATGATTTTGTTGTTGTAGAGTATGCTTTTAAGGCCATCAACCAGGGCGGACTTACGTCGGTCGCCGTCAAGGGTGCCGATACCGTTTGCTTTGCAACTCAGAAGAAAGTGCCCGTGAGTCGTCTTTATAACCTCAATCTCTGAAATCATTTGAAATTTCTATAAAATTTGATTTTTATGATGGATTTAGGACAAGCTTTTGGATCCCAGCAGTGTAACACACGTTTTCCCCATTACTTCTAAGATTGGGTGCGTTATGACTGGAATGATTGGTAAGTTTATAGTCATCACTGTATTTACATAGTTAATTTAGATTTTTTTATGTGTATATAATGTGTGCTTATGTCTAGTTTAAATTTTTTTTAAGATTTTACTTTCTTGTAATAATTTAAATGAATTTAAGTAAAAATACAAGCAGAAACTTTTTTTGAAAAATGAGAATGTCAAGTATTAATTTAATGGAACTACTTATTGGTCTAGATTTTTATACTTTTAAGCTTTTAGCTTGTTCAAAATTATAATTTTGATTAAATGTTTTTACAGCTGATAGCAAATCTCAAGTTCAAAGAGCACGCTATGAAGCCTCTCATTTTAAACATAAGTATGGATACGAAATTCCAGTTGATACATTATGCAGAAGAGTTGCAGACATCAATCAAGTTTATACCCAAAATGCTGAAATGAGACCTCTAGGCTGTTCAATGATATTAATTTCTTACGATCCTATAAAAGGGCCTTGTATTTACAAAGCTGATCCAGCTGGTTACTTCTGTGGTTACAGAGCAGTTTCTGCAGGTGCAAAACAAACTGAAGCTAATTCTTATCTTGAAAAGAAATTGAAGAAGAAAGCAAACTATGATTATGATGAAACTATTCAACTTGCTATTACATGCTTATCAACAGTTTTATCTGTTGATTTTAAACCCTCTGAATTGGAAATTGGTGTTGTTTCGAAGGATGAACCTAGATTTAAGTAAGTGAAATTAATTATTTTTAACATTATTAATAAATGAGTGAGTAAACTTGTTTAAAAAAATATATTGGCTTAAAAATTTATTTAATAATTATATTTTATAATTGCAGAGTTTTAGAAGAACAGGAAATTGACAAACATCTAACTGCCATTGCAGAGAAGGATTAAAGTAATTGTATTAAACTAAAAGATAATTCATAAAGGAATTTTTATAAACTTAATATTAAATCTTATTATTAAATATTATTTCATGTTGGATGATCCTTAATAAAAACAACTTTTCTGTGAATGAATTAGATTTATTTAAGAAATTTTGCTTATACCTATTTATATTTTAAATTTATTTAATTAAAAATTGTTATTTTCCTGAGGCAGTAGCTAATGGATTTCGTACCACCAAAATGACAGAGTCACCTCTCAAGAACATTTTGGATATAAATCTGTCTTTATTAACTGGTTTTGCCTGAAATAAAAATAATTCCTTTTAATAAACAATTTTTTCTAATATGAAATTCATTAAAAAATTAAAAGTTTTTAAAATTATTACATTTTAAAAATCAAAAGTTTAAATCTTATTGCATATCTATTTTCATAGATTTATACAAACCTTCTTTTTTCCTTTGCCTGTTCTGGGAAGTTCTGTCCACATTTCTTTGACATTTTCTAATACCATGTTACAGTGTCTATCGAAACCTTTGACTCTACCAAGTAACTTGTTATTGTTTCTACAGTTTATTAAAACTTGAGTGTTGTTCTTCACTGACTGAGTTAGAACAGAAAGTGGACCTGTGTTAAATTCTTCCTCTTCCCTTTTAGCTAACTCCTCTGGGGTCATTTCAGATTTTGGTTTCGTTAAAGAGGACCTGTACAAAAAAATGTTTGCATTTTCTATGTAATTCACGGTCAAAATTGTGCAATTTATTTACAGTACAGTATTTAAAAAAATACACAAATTTAAATGCAGAATAAAAATTTTTGTGGTATTTGATACGTACATGTTTTTTGGAGGTATAAATTCACTAAATTCTCTTAAATGCAAAAGACACTAATCTTGTTTTTCGAAAATTATCGGAGCAACCGGAGCAATAATGAAAAATGAGGTTATGTTCCCGACTCGACCGCGTCTTCTGAACGTACTATATATACTATACTCTATACTATTGCACTGGCACGCGGACGGGAACGCGGAGTACCAACTTTATTTTTTAACAATCTACAAAGGGAAATTTTGTTTTTATTTTTTAATATTTTTGTCTTTTTGATGATAAACGCGCGAAGAAGCCCAATTATAAAAATATAAGCAAAATAGTAGTCTAAGGCGATAGTGCTCTCTGTACAATCGTTTACATTAAAAAAAGCAAAATTTTTAATTATAAAATAATATAAACTCAAAAATACATCTGAATAATAGGAATAAACGAAAACACTCCATGTGGATAGCAGAAAGAGGGTTATCACTTCGTCAGCTGAGATGAGATTTTTATTTAAGAGAACATAAAGATTAGGTCATAATAACGATATAGGCGAGAAACGCAGAAAATATATTGAATTTTTTTGTAAGATGTGATCAGCTACCGATTTATGATCCGTGTAGTGCGAAAGATCACCATTGTATCATCATACATCTGATATCGTTACGCTCTCAGAGATCTTGTACCGTACCGGCTGCTAGGCGCTGGCTGCATGATGTGATGAGGTCGCTGCTTTGCGCGATTATATATGTATAGTTTTGGTCCTATACAAGGCCGGTACAAAATTGCATGGCTCTTGTTCTAAATTTTTTCTGTCAATATTATTTTTTTTATTTTATTTAAAAAATTCAAAACGGTGGCAAAAATCAAGCAAATGCATGTTTTCGCTTAAAAATGAATATTTTGGCTTTCTACTAAAAAGGAAAAAAAAAGTGCGCTTTGTACTTCTTTAAAATATATTTTTTAATATGAATTTCGATAAAAATGTGAATAATAACTAAAATCCATTAGTAACTTAAAAACTGCTACCAATAATTGGTTGGAGAATGCTTTCTCAAAGAGTTCTTCCTCTGCTTCTTAGGGAATTATAATTCCTGTTACTTGATCATTAATCTGAGATTTGTATGTCAAAAATGACTCACACTTTCGATGAAAAATTAACGATTAAAAAAAAGAATTTTTGCTAATTTGAAAAAGAATGGAAAGAAAATTTGTATGAATGCAATGACTGCAAATTCCGCGCTAATATGTATTTAACATTTAATTATATAATTTTTGCAGTGTCGGATTCGAATGGATCAAGAATCGAGATCGCATGTAACTTTATGGCGAACCGATCGAGTACTGGCATAATCTCAATAATATTTTATACTGCTGCAGTGCCAAAAATTCCATGTAAATTTCAATGATTTAGCGATATTTCAAATCTACTGAGAGTACTTAGCACACGCTAATGCATGCATATTTTTTTCTCTTGGATTAACAATTTTAAAAACTATCCAATTTTTTAATTTAAGGTTTTATATAAGCTTTCTGTGTTTTAAAAATTGTTCACGCGCAATTTTGCCACATTATCTTAATTTAGTTTGGCAATCTTAATTTTAAGTTCGTTAGTAATCTATTTTTTCATATGTTTTATCAATAATCAACACTTTTATTGGTCTCAGTGTGTTAATATAATAAATGATTAGAAGAATGTTATTATTCTGCTTACCGATGAATCAACATTTCTAATACTTTACTAAAATATAATACGGTGTAAAGGTGTACAAGAAATTATTCACCGTCAAAGGTAATATTCTAATAACTAAAAAATTGTTTACAAAATCATCATTCCATAATCGTGTTCAGTGAAAAAACAAAGAGTAGTATAATTGCGATAATAATTATGACTGCCCCGGTTGCAGCAGCAGCAAAGATTGCAAAAAAAATCGCTGAAACAGAAATCGAAAACTGATTTCATAATGACCTCGGGCAGACCGCCGATGAAGTAACTCCCATTTCCCCAGGCTCTCATCCGATAAACTACGACGCGGAAAACGGTTACTAATCGCAATAAAACGTGATAGTGCTCGTTCAGTATATCTATATATGTACAGCCGATAGGTCGGCGATATCGCGAGCAGGCAACAAAGCGCAAAGGAGGGGAAGTTTAGTCAGTCCGAAAAGTCGTTGGATGAAAGATGGCGGCGAACGTGAGAACAGGTGAGAGACCAGCAGAGTCAGAGCAACAGCACTGATCCTGGAAAATTCGCGAACCCGAAATATCGATTTCGATCGTGCGCTCGGCGCTCAGCGCCAGTGACGTTTCAGCAAAGCGCTACAGTGGGTGGCTCGTCCTCTTCGACGACGCAGTAGTCGCTCGCGCTCGCGCTGCAGCGTCCGTCGGTTACAGTTCTCTTCCGCGAAAGAGATCGTCTAACCTCTTCGCGAGTGCGATTTTTCACGATATGGATCTGCTTACAGAGATGAGGGTACCGACACGGGCCGCGCCGAAGCCTCCTGGAGCCAGCGGAGTCGGCAATAACGGCTGGGGTAGCAGGTGAGGCTTGACCTTTGCTGACAGTTCGCGCTTTGTTGCTTCGCAGCTGCAATGCATTGTCTGCTTTAATGAATGGCGGTGAATGGGCTCGTGACGGTTGAGACGAGTGCGCGATTGCTGTTGATTGGATTTGTTTGAGGATTGATGCTTTTAAACGAAGTGAAAGTCACGTAGTGAAAAAAATTATCGAGGAAACAAAGAGTGTGCGATTAATGATTGGATTCAGTGGCTTTAAAGTTTTTTAGTTTGGATGAGTGTTAATTTTAGGAAACTTGTTTGAGATCTGGGAAGGTGATAAGCAGATGACCAGGAAGTGGGTTTTTCCTTTACTCAAAATTCATGTTTTGATATCTAGGAAGGATATATCTTTTTTATTTACTTAAACATTCATGAATGATATCCTAGTTCAAGTTGAGAAGTAGAAGTATGTTACATTTGCATTAGTTTTTTTAAGTAATGAAAAAAAAACGGGATTTATCTGAAACCCGTCTTTGTACAAAAACTTAAAGAAGATTGGGTGCTTGTATAAAAAGAATAAGAGTTTCTATTCTATTTTTATTTTTAATTTATTATTTAATATTCCATTGCAAGACAATTACAAATATAATAATTTTTTATCTAATCATTTTTTACAACATTCACAAAACTTTCATCTATAAAAATGACAAATCAAGCATAGATAAACAGAAAACATATAACAGAAAGGTGATAATATTGATCCAAACTGTTTTTGACACATGATGCTTACATATTGTATGTTAAATTAAATATTTTTATGTTTTTAAAAAAGGTGAAGATAGTATAGTTTTCAAAAATTTTAAAGTATTTTTAAATAAATTTTGGTTTTAAATCTGATTATTATAATATTAAATGGTTTCTTTTATTTTAGTAATGATCTTTTTGGGTCTTCACTACAAGTACCTCAAAAAAAGAAACCACCTCCTAGGCCTCCTCCTCCAAAATTTCCAATCAAAAATGTAAATAATCAAGAAAAACCAAAGAAGCCTGTAAGTGTAATAAAAAAAATATTTTTATATTATATCAAGAGACAATTCAATATTAAAATAAAGGAAAATTTATTTTCAAGGCAAGGCCTACAGAACTCTTAACGAATCTCTTTGGAAGAAGAAACTCAAAGCAACAGAATCATGCTACATTTAATTCCACAAGTACAAGTAGTTCTTACTCCACTAGTCGTACTTTCAATTCAGGATTTCAGCTACCACCTCCCAAGTCAGAGAGCAACAATATTTGTTTGATAGATTTAAGTCCACCTGGTTCTCCGACTTTCACAACAAGATCCAGCAGTGATGGTGTCAGTGTGGACAGTTTTGGCAGTGATGGAAACTCTAATCCATCCATCTTCACAAGTAGTGGAAGCACTTCACAGACTGAAAGTGCCTTCGAAGATGACTTTGACTTCTTTGGAAGTTTATCCAGCAATAAAAAGACTGCTCCAACTGACCCCTGGAAGGTCAGTTGCAGCCAAGATCCTTTTGGATCTCTGGAAAGCAGTACCAATGTCAAAACAAGTATTCAACAGGTAATTTCAATGAATCAGACAATTATCATAATGGATACCACCCATATGGTAACTTATGTAATGCAATTTGTACATTCAATTTATAGTACCTATTTATGTGCAGACGTGAGAATTGATTTTAAAATAGAGCCTGCAAGTCTATCTTATGTAACTGAAGTATTGTATCTTTTGTAGTCATACTATTTGTTGTCAAACATAACTTCTAACTATATATACTGTTTACAAGAATTCAAAAATTGGAAGATAAAATTAAATTTATATTATTTTTAGATAAACATATTGTAATTCTGTATTACAAGTGAATGAATTTTATATTTCATAATTAGAGTCTAATTTGAATCACACATGATTTAATTAATAAATATTAAAATATGCAGCGATTTCTAGAAAAATCCATGTTAAAAAACTAGTTTAGCTTTAAAAAAATGTTTTACACATTGCAATTTTTATGTAAATTAAAATTTAATATTCTCAATATTCAACAATATTTTTCCTTCTCAAATGAACATAAAATCAAATTTCAGTGGTCTTCGGCAAATCATCAAATAAAAGAAATCGGCGATTCAAATTTTTTCGCGTTCAATGAAAGAAGTCCGTACGATAGCCAGCTGGCGTTTCCACCTAGTAAGCCTCAGTTTACGATGCCGACCATAATTCGACCCAAACCGCGCAAAGATATTGCTCCCAAGCCTAACACAACCGTCCAGCTTAAATCATCTTACAGTTCAAATAACTACTCGGCTGCGCCGAGGCTCACCAAGACCGAATCTGACGAATCACCAACGTACGGAAAGCTCCGTTGGGACGACGATAATGGTAGCGATAATTCGTCGCCGCCCATGCCGACGCTTCCGCCGCCGCCGCCTCCGCCTGAATATATTGCTGGATTGGAAGATGGTCTATTGGTGTGTATAAAATTCATTTTTTTTTCTACGCTCTCTATTGTAGATTATTAATTGTAGAAAGAGATTTTAAAAATTTTATATATTAAACATTTTTCCCGTTATTAAAGAATAATTTGTTTAAAGACTAGTTTCAATTATAAACTTGATAACTTATAACTTTAATAGCTATATACAGGTTGATAGAAAATGAATACTAATGACGTAAAAAAGGGATATTAAAAGTTGCGTTATTTTGTGAATTGCGTAAAAGGATAAGATAACGTTTAAAGAAGTTTTATTATTTCACTTACTCTTGAATAATAATTAGTTTTTTAATTTGTTTTTATAATAAACTCATTTAAAGAAATTAATTTGCTTACATGAATTTACTTACAGCAACATTCTGAGCGACCGTATGGCATCGCTCTTTATGATTTTCCAGCATCACAAACGGGTGATTTAGATTTAAAAGAAGGCGACATTGTTTATTTAACGAAAGAGATCAACGAAAGTTGGATGGAAGGACGAGTAGATAGTCGTGAAGGAATGTTTCCCCTTAACTTTATTGACATTAAGATTCCTTTGCCTGGTGTATCGTCTAACATAGTTAATGCACTTTATACTTTTAATGCAGAAACTAAAGAAGATTTATCATTTGAGGTAAATATTTAATTACTAACGATAATTAATAAAGATAATATAATTAGTAAAAAAAAAAAAAATGGTAAAATTCATATTGCGATTGTTGTTTTAGGAAGGAGCTAAGATAAAGGTTATATCAAGGATATCAGATGATTGGCTGTATGGAGAATGTGAGGGTAAAAAGGGGCAATTCCCAGCAAACTTTGTGGACAAAGTTCCAAATGATCTCCCAAAACGTTTATGAGGAAAAATTTTACAGCTAAGAGCCTGGAACGACTCAAACGTCGATAAAGGCTGTTATAATTTATAAGTAGTTAGTGTCAGAACGTGACATAAAGCATAATTATGAAAATTTTGTAAAAACATGATATGATATTATTGTCACCGCTTTGTGACGTTATCATTATTTAACGATTAACTAAATTTTCTTATGCTAAGATCTTTTAGAATTAGCATTTGCAAGAATGTTCTAAATTCGCTAATTGTATATAAAATTTTTGCATCATTAATTTTTATGCAACTAAAATTTTTTTTGCCAATTTCTCGATAAGAAAAGCTTTAAAAAAGTCGTAAAACAATCTATAAAAAATTGCCTGTCGGATTGGAATTTTCCAGTTGGTGATTGGTCTTATTAATTGTATCAATTTAGACAATTATTGAACTAGAAAATTTGTAATTTAATTTTTGTATTAGCAAAGATAAACTGACGTTTTTGTAAATATTTGCTTATATATTATAATTTAAAATCTTTGTAAGTCGTTTTATTGAAAAATGAAACACCAATATAATAAATTGTAAGGTGCTTCAATCTTATAAATATAACACTTTTGTGAAATAATGCGAGGAAGCTGATGTTTGAATGGATAATTCGTCTTGTCATTTGTCACGAGTCCCAGCGAGAGATTATTATTTGTTATTGTAAATCATATATTTTAATGATTGTATTCATTTGTATGGACTCTAATAATTACTTCTGTATTTTTTGCAGTATTAGAAATGAAAATCTGGCTCTACTTGATACAGCAACAAATGGGACCAAAATTCATTTTAAAAAATACTTCCGACGTTTTGAAAGCAAAAGTTATATAACTACTATTGTCAATAAAATATTTGTATATTATCTATGTAGTAATGAATTAATTTTATCTTTTTGATAACAGCATAAATTGTGATATTTTGATTTGATATATAATATTAAAATACTTATATTTACAATTATACAGAGTTAAATCAAACACGCCTATTAAAGTTTTGTTATTATTTTAAAAACTCCATCTTTTACAACTAAATTCTGACTATTTTCTTTCCCACGTTTCGATATAGCGCGAGAATTGTATTCTAATGCAATATAAATGAAATAATCTACTTTCTAAAAACTGAAGCTTCATTAACAGAATAATTTACTTCTTTCCAATTAAAGACTTAATACTTGATATTGACTGAATTTTACATTTTTATTAATTTTTAAATTAAGATTTAAGTATTTTTAAATATAATCATTTAAGCATTATCGGCAAAATGAAAAATCTTTTTGTTACTTTTTATGTTGAAATTATCTCTATTCTTTTGAAAAATATACTTGATAAGTTTTCGTATAATAATTGAATCAACTTAAAATAACATTGTAAATTTAATCTCTTTAGAAAGTCATTATTGACTTTAAAATGAAAACTATAAATATTTTCGTATTTTTAAACAGAAATAATATATTTTAGTTCTTTTGATATATTAAGCGTAAAATGAACATAAAAAAGACCGAAGGAACATTTTTAACGTTTGATTAATTCATATCAACTTTAAAAGAATTAAAAAAAAATCTTAATTCTCTTTTCAATTTTTACGTTGAAAGTAAATAGTATATATTATTTTTGTAAATAATGTTCAATTATAAAAATTAATATGTACCATAGATTGAATCATAAATTTTGTAAAAACTTTTAAAGCAACTGTAAACATCATAACATAATAATATAATAGCATAATAAAGACAGTGTTATATATCAATATAGTGCTTGCATTTTATTTTCCTTCTATTGAGGTACATAGTTTTTCACAATACATTTACATCTGTACTTTTTTTATTGAATTGATATTTTTACGACGGGCTCTCGAGTTTAATACAAGCCTTAAATTCTAGTTCGATGATATGCTATAATAATTTCTATAGACATATTATGCACAGCAGCTGTTTATAAATATTTATACTCAACAGTTCATCGATTTTTGCCAAAAGCACATACTTTTTAATATCTATTCCCGGAAACTTTTCTGTATAACAGCGAAATTTATTTTTTCTTTTATTATTCGTTTGAAGGTAATGAAACAAAAACAATTAATGATCATACATTTAATATCTAAGATTTAACTACTAATTTTCTTTTTTAAATATTTTCATTTTTGTAGTTTTTGCGTATTCTTTTTTAATGCATTATTATAATGATTAAAAAGAAAAAAAATGAATCGAGATTAAACCAATTAAACCAATGAAATTTAAAAACGTCAAACAGAATATTGAAAACACTGTTAAGTCACTGCTCTGATATTTTATGGACATAAAAGGCATGTCCGGAAAATATATGAACAAAAAATTACTTGAATATTTTTCAAAAAATTACAATTGAATATCATACCGATCTTGTATTTACATAATAATATTAAACATTTACTCTATAATTCCAACCAGCGAAAGGCACATGTCAAGACTACTAACGATGGCAAATACTTTTGGATTCACAAAAAAAGTCATCATTCTGATTACAAGCTCCATGAGAAGTTTAAACGTTAATTTTTCAAATATTTTAAGTGAAATTCGCTCATAAATGATTTTAATTTTTCAATTATGCCAAAATAGTAACTTTTTGGAATTTAAAAGTTTTTAAACTCTTTTTTTACTCTTACTTAATAAATTGAGGTTTTATATCATGTAAGCAATTATAACTTTTACTAATATTCTAGTTTCTATGATACATTTGTAATATAGTCATAAATGATTTCATAATATGATTCCTCAATTACGCCGATTAGAATGGTAAATTGGATTATTGATTACAAAATTCTACAATTTCTTGCACCTTTTATTAAGACTCTAAATCGTTTTTGCGATTTAGCCATTGCGATAACAAAATTTCTCGAAACATTTGATTAAAAACATAAATAAGCTAATGGCATTAATATTATTATAGGTTTTTTAATAAAATGATTTGAGAAATTTTAAAACCTACATTTATTGCAATTACTTTTAATAGCGTTAAAGGCAAAATTCTTTGCCAACACATCATTACATAATTTGCAGGTAATGTATTATACTAGATAAATGGTAAATCAAGCTGAGAAAAATCGTCATTCTTTTCTCATGGCAGTGCTGTAAACCATTTTACTCTTTATCCAAACGTATTCAAACCTATTTTTTCGTTCCAATTTTACCACGACAAAATTTGCTGGTAATTTTATTCGTTAATGCAAAAAATGTATTAGTAATTCGTATTAAGCGATTGTTTCGTTGAGGGCTGGAGTAAATTTAAATTCATAAAAGTAGGTTTTAAATTAGTAATAGAAAAACAAAATTTATTTTGCTTATAAAAACAAAATTTGATTTTTATATGCTATTAATAAAATCAATGCTTCTCTATGTTAAGGCAATAAGATTTTATTTATTTATAAATTTAGTAAATTATTTTCACATTCCAGCCCTATATTTTGTTTTATCAATAATTTTAAATTGATTATAAATGAAATGCTAGTCTTCTACTCTCATCACAGCCCTCTTCATTACAATATTGTAAGTTCTTCAGAAACCGAGATGTACTGTCTTTATAGCTAAGTCTTGTGTCTATCACTAAGTCTCGAAGTCCCTGAGACAATGTTCTAAAGATGTTCTATAGTGAATTGGTTTTAAAGACACAAACTTCTCGGATGCAGAGGACTGTATTAAAATTGTTATTAATTTGTGACCAAAAGCAATAATTCTTAGCTACTGATGTGCGCATAAAATACGGTTTAAAATTTAGCGAGTTCATTTAAATTCCTTTCCAGAAGGATATAATATATTATATAGAAAACGCAGTTTGAACAAGATATTTTTTCCTTAACTCTTTAAGACGGCAAATCTAGTTGCTTATTAAATAAAAATAAGCTGCGTATATCATACTCTAAAGAATATGACATAATACCTAATAATAGTGCATCACGTATATGATTTTGACATCAGTAGCTAAAAGCTATAATCGCAAACAATTCAGTATCTTCTTAAGATCTCGTAGTCAAAATATTATCGAAATGTTCATCTCTCTCTTAATGGCGAACTTATTTTTAAGGCAATGTATAACCACTATTCTGCACTTATTGTACAAAAATTTTAAATTTAAAAACTTCGATGTTCAGATCTTGTCGTGGATATACGCAACTTTCTTTAACATAAAACCTTAATCAGCACACAATGTTTTATAACTTGCTTTAATATCACCGCGGTAATTATGCATTCAACAGAAGATTACATATTGGAGTTTTAATTATTGTATACATATGTACAATGTTTGTTACCTTAAATTGCTATTTGTAAATTTCATGTCAAACTATCTTTGAGGCCTATGTTTATTATTCATAAAGTACTATTTGAAATAATTTTTAAAATCTTTTCTAAATCGTTAAGCCAAGCTTTTGTTAAATTTTTTTTAATTTAGAAATGTTAAAACACAAAAAATGTTATCCGTACACAATAATTAAGAAAAAAAAAAAATATGATTTTAATATTTTTTTAAAATTAACTAAAATGTTTTTGATTATTTTAGAACATACTCCTTTCACTGCAACGTGATCAACAAAATACATGTTTAAAAAAATTATAGCTAGCCGCTGCCAACATTTATCGTTAGTTACGCGCAAAACTTGTATTAATCCTATAAAATTACTGCACTATGCTTGACTATACATCATATTTACAAAAAATATGCATTTTGTACAAGTATTTACATCATCAAATGCATATAACTGACATCAAAAAATCAAATCTAATCTCCCCTATACACATTTGTCAATGTAACATGTAACATGGACAATAACAGCTTAATTAATCATTCCCTGAATTTTTCACAAAGATTTTTGTTTTCCTTTAGTCCGGTCGGTATATTGGTATTTTTGGGATGAATTCAATCAACAGCACCTGTCATCATATGAAAGAAAACATTTTGAATCATGGATGGTGTTTTGTATTGTTGCAAGGTTAATCATTTAGTCAGTTGAATTAACTTACATATTCCATCATTGAAGAGCTATCGCACCTTTGTTTTGTCAGTCTCCAGTGTAAGCCCAATTTATGATAGAGCCTGCTGTTTTCCCATTCCAGTAGTTTGTTAAGCGAGTGTTGAGTCTGTATAATAAAACAAACATCAGAAATTTTTTTGGTTAATTTCATTCAGATGAATTTATCTAATTGTATTTACATTTCAAGAGATAAGACTTTTAGTACTCACCCTTTTACTGAGACAAATAACTGGCCACAGAGAGCAGCCTAATGTACAGCAGCAACAAACACAGCCGCAAAATAGCCATTTTACATTAACAGGAAGAGTTTTTTTTAAGACACTGTTTATTCGCATAATTGTTGCCTTGAATTCCTCTGGTGCAACACGGGATACCAAGCCATTTGGAAACTCTGATTCAAATCGGTTGCTCAGGCCAAACCTAAATAAATAAAATGAATGTAATATTTCTCTCCACTCTACTTCCATAATTATTCTTTTGTAAAGTCATTTCAAGTATATCAATGCATATGTCTGCAAGAGAGTACATGTAGGACAAGTTCTGAAACATTTGAATTTCAGACAGCTTTTACATTCTTGACTTCTATTTGTAGTTAATAAAAAGAAAAGTTTGAGTAAAAATTAACATTCAAATTTAAATAAATACTTTGTTTTTCTAAAAAGGTTTTTGAAAAAAATCTTATGATTTATTCATGATTGAAAATAGTTACATATTTAAGCATGAAAAAAAAATTATTTAAAAGATTTATTCACCAATTATAACATAAATAATTAAACTTTTATTTAACTTTTATAAACTTACACATGTACATTTATAGAATCAATATTTACAGAGTTTAAAACATGTAAAAAGTATTCTTTAGAGTAACAAGAACATTGTTTAGATTTATTTAATGGAAGTGTATTAAGTATACATTTATTCCAATCTTCAGATAAAAAAGATAAAAAGAAAACTTGATTTGAAGCACCAATAAAACAGTGCAATAAACAATAATAAGTGCCACTGAAACTGAGTAATTCCTTAGGATTTTGCTTTATTGCCTTCATCTAAAAAAAATCATTGTTGCTAACTAAAAAAACATGCATAACTCCCGCCGTAACCGCATGTTTTCAACAAAATTACAGTCTCAAAGCGCCATTCGAAACCCACCGAAGCAAAGTAGAAATTCAATCAAAGCGTGGAAATCGATGCCCGAAAAAATTTCCATTGAAAAAAAAGTCGTTGACGCGTAATACCACAACATCTTGTGGAGGAAGCTGAGGAATTGTCAAACCGAAAAAGAAAAACAAACAAAATTCCTGTTCTTGAAAAGAGTATAAACACGCATTTAGCAAGAGGCTCGGACGAGTTCATGAATTCGTCGCGAGGCGAATTAATTCAACGAGGAGACTGAATTCTAGCATCAATTCTTTGTTGTTTCGAAAGCGAGAAGGAAAAGAGAGGGAGAGAGGGAGAGAGAGAGAGAGAGAGGAAGAGCATGGAACCTCGGACGGAACAAAGAGAGGAGGCATCATCGCGTATATGTTCGAGTTAAATGCGGATTTTGCAAGGTTAGGTGCTGCTGCTTCGACTCTCTAAATTTACCCGGACTCAACTTACACGGTCATGTTGCCAGCACCGCGGATGATGATGGGGTCGGGCACCACGGTCACGTAGTGCTCCTCCGGATTCTGCTCAGGCTCCTCTTCCTCCTCGTAGATCGCGTCGAAGTCAGCCATATTTCCGAGTCTGCGTGTCCAGCAGCAGCGATGATCGGTCCTGCCGTCGTCAACTCGACATTTTCCACGCTAGCTAGTCGAGACTGTCGAGAGCACTCGAGTGTATAGAACTGTGCTGTATATACTGTACAGCTGAGCGGATCACAGAGACCGACACTATATGATCTCAACGCCGTGAGGACGCGAGGTCGACTGTACCGAGCTGCTGAGTGCTGCCACTGCTGCCACTGCATCTTGCTGCCTTCTCACGCACGCACTAATACACGGCGAGAGCTCAGTCTCACCGATGGGGGGTTCGCGGGATTGTTGGGAAAAAACGCGTATTGCGGACGCACTCTTTTTCTGGAAGTGCCATGAGCTTGCCTGCATGTTTTTCGACTTGGCTTGTACATAGGAACGTAGGTGATCTCGTTTTTTTATGCGAGCTATTGTTTATTAATTCTTTGGATTTAATTGACACAAGTATTACTTGCTTGAATAATCTACAAAAATAAAACAAAAAATTTTTTAGAACACCCGCAGGCACCTGATTATTATAATCTGCGTAGATTTCTTAAGTATTTAGACCATAATTTATAGAATATACAAAATATAACTAAAGTTGCAGTTGTAATTTGGATCATAAAATCGATGTTGGCTAGAGAAACATGTTTTATATTTATTGCAATTACGAAAATGCTGATTTTTAAAAAAATTGACTTCAATATTGATCGATAAAGAAGAGAACTGTAGGATATAGTGATTGAAAACTATTTCCTAGATAACATAATTTCTCAAAGCCACCCGTGTTAATATTACACACTTATGCGTGCTTTATTTGCACACATGCGCGTAATGTTCCGATACGTAATAGAAGTGAATGCATTCATTGAGTGAATCACCTGTCTTCCAAAACAATGTAGAAATTTGAAATCATGTATACGTTTTGTTCTTCAGAAAGTGAATAATTGTTGCGTCATTCAATTGTAAAAGATGAATTTCTATTTTCTTATTTTTTAAATCTAAAATTTTCTTGCTATTTTATTGAAGCTTCATTTTATTCATTTTTTTCATTTTTTTTCTTTCATGTATCATCTTTTCTAACATTTTAACATATATCTACAGATTAAAAACTGAAATCTCCTTAAAGAGAAGACTATAAAGTGTAGCTCATTTTTGACGCAATTAATTCCCAATATGACCTAATAAAATTAAACAGTTTCCGAAAAATTACTATTTCTTTTATAACATGTATTAAATTTAAAAGAGATACCAACTATTTCGAATTCCTTAGTTTAAATTAAATAATAAATAACAATCCGCATCACAACAATTAATCATTTAAATCTAGTACTCCGTTAACTAGCGCCCTCTAAGCAGCAGAGTTGAGTAGCATGCGCAGCTGGTGAGTGGTGCTTCCGTGCTGGTGCGGTCTGGATTCAGATTGGATAAACAAATGATGAGACCGTAAATAGGTACTTGGAGAAAGAAGTGGACTGCCACCCCGTTGACGACAAGGATAAAAAGGCAGTAAGGACGTCGCAGTGACGCATTATTGGCAGTGCAGTTTGGCCCGAGGAATATCGACTCGAGGACAACAGGAAAAGGAGAGCAGAGCTCGTGAAAAAAGACCGCAATCGATAAAAGTGCGCGAAGGACATGACGACAACGTCGACGATGGCTAGCGCCAAGCTCCAGGATGACATCAACAGCATACCCCTCGCTGACGATGATCCGCAAGGTGAGTCATTGCTCTGCATGTGGAGACATTGATTGACCTTATTTAAAAGGCTAATGATGGGCTTTGTGTGCTTTTTAGTGATTATTCCAGAGGAGGAGAATAACACAGAGAATAACTCCAGGGCTTCAGATGCTTTGAACCATGGGCAGAGTATGGACTCACTACTGTCCAGTTTCACTAATGGGAGCTGCAGTCCTAACAGTAAGTTGTCATGATCGAAACTCATTTGCGAGAAGCTGTTCTCAACCTTGTCATTAAATTAGCATATCAATATTCATTTGCTATTGCTGAACATGGAGGTACATAAAATCTATCAATCGTAGGGCTCTTTTACTATATTCGATAAAGTGAACTGTGATTGATTGCTTTTTGTACTTCTGTTTCATTAAAAATTGAAATTTTATCTGCGTGTATATTCCATTGAAAGTCACTGGTATCATCAGCAAAACCACAAGCTGTCATTCGCACATCATAAATGACAATGGATAGCTCCTCTTCAAATATAACTTTGTTCATTGGTTTGTTGTTCTATTAGGATGTCTTCTAGGTTTGGATCCAGATATTAGTCCTGATGAGCAGCAAGAGAAAGCAAGATTAATAGCACAAGTTTTAGAGCTTCAAAATACTCTAGATGGTATATTTTTCACTTAAAATATTTCATTCGTTATTCACAATTATTCAATGGATTTGAATTAATAAATTTTTGTCATAGATTTGTCCCAGAGAGTAGATGGTGTAAAAGAAGAAAACTTGAAATTAAAGAGTGAAAATCAAGTTTTAGGTCAGTATATAGAAAATTTAATGTCAGCATCCAGTGTTTTCCAGTCAACTAATCCAAAGACTAAGAAGTAATGAATTTGTTGGAACTTCGACGGGTTCACTGAGAAACTAAGCTATAAAAAATTTAAAAGTTGTTAAAATTTTATACACGTGAAAGTATGTGCGAGTTATCAAGCAAATATTTCATTTTTTACTTAGTATTCGTAAAAGTATACATGACATTTAGTTTTTACTGTAACATGAACTTAATCTGATAAAGTCATTTACATATGCCAAAGATCTGTTTAGATATTTTGTTTATGAGTAAAATAATGACTGATTTTAATTAATTTTTAACGAGTGTTTTTATGTTCAAGGAACTTTAAAAAAACAAAACTTGTTAACAAAAATATTGAATTTTGGCTATTTTAGTATATAATTTCATATATACAACTCTCTCTTCTCTATTGTACTACAGAAGTATACAATGTTTGGAATATACTTTTATAAAATAAGTGCTTTGCTTCTTAATTTATAATAACAAGGCAGTAATACTAATTTTTAAATTTGTTCAATTCCATTATTTGAAAGATACATGTATTTAATGCTATCCAAAAAGATCAATTTGAACTACTTATTTATTGTTAATTAGGTAAATATTTTATAATTTTTTTTAAGTGATATTGAAAAAAATTTAACCCTCATGCTGGAAAAATGTTTTTTTACCGCATACTGCCAAGTGTGCTTGAAAGCTTGTGGTGCAAGTAGTTAGGTGAATGCTATGTTAGATAAGAAAAATTGTATGTACGTTAGACAGAGAGCTATGAATCTCGCAATACGAATTCTACTTTTATATCTCTATCGCAAATAGCAATGTAATATTAATCTGTTTCTTAAGGTGGAATGCATTTACCTTTGACGTTCTTTATAGAACTAAGCATAGTTCGGATTCATCTATTTGCATTAGAGTATAATTTATTTTTTATAAAATCCTCTTGTACAGTCACTGAGTCTGTAGTATTTAACGTGAATTTTGAACTCCGGTTTTAAGTATTTAATTAGGCGTTCTGAATTGTAATTCCATTCTGTAGTTTTTTGTAGATTAAGTTCGATATAATTAAATTATATAATAATTAACTTCTTGTTGAAGTTGAGAGTGCATTTACACTGTTTATTAAAAACACGGCTTCGTTGCATAAAACTCGGCGAACACCTAATCGTCTATCCAAAAAAGTAGAAGTACGATAAAATAGCTGTGCGTAATATAATTCATAGTAATTATAAGCTATTACTATGAAGCGAAATTTGCCATCAATACAATACAGTGCGATAACATTTGCGAGTTGATCGAATTCCAAATACGAGTTCTTTCTGTACGAGAAATTTAAAAATTTCTGAGAGAACGTTAAAATTAGCTGGATGGAAAAATATTTAAGCTCTTGGGCACAAGCTAAATGCACAATACATTAATGTTTTGTTATAACATGACACAGGGTTACAATAAACTTTATTCTGTGGAATAATAAAGTGATCTTCTTTATTAAAAACCTCTATAATATTAACATTTTGTAATATGAAAAAAAGTTCTCTTCCCTAAGTAAATTAGATTAATTTCTAAAACCTACTAATATTTGCTATTTGTTCACTTTTGCTTTATCGCTTAAACAAAGCAAGTTTTTAAAGGTTTTTTAAATTTAATCAATGAAGAAGAATCCGGTAAGTGGTTACAGGAAAAGTAAGAGCATTTTATATATAGAATCCATTAGGTATTACGGACGGTTAGACAAAAACATAAATCTACAGAAGCTGAGACAAGTCTATAACCTCATCATAAATTTATTGCAAGTATTTGTTTTATTATTTATAGTTTTTAATGTTTAAAGCAATATAAATTAAAAACAGGCGAATTAGCTTTCTGTAAAAACCAATGCATCTTTCATCTTTTTATTTTTATCCTTTATTTTTAGATCTACCAAACGTTCACTTGACTCTTATACGAAGCTTTCTGAAATGATTTCGAAACGTACATCCGAAGTTGCAAATAATAGCGATGTGTGATAGAATTTAATTGATTATAAGGTGCAGTATTTAATGAATTGATCAAAACTGATTTTAATTATTTTCTCCAGTGCTTGTTATATCAATCAAGTCCGGGTACGTATTATAATTATAAAAATCTTTAAAAAATTAGTGAATTAAATAATAAATTTATATTGAGATCAAATTTTCATATAATTTTCGCAAAACGTATTTAAAACAATTTCAAATAACTGATCGAGTTTGATGCTGTCAGTAGAGCTATTTATTTATTTGATTAAATACATAATCATTGGTATTCTCACAAATGATTCCAGCAAAATAAAACATAAAAGATTTTTATTAGTTGAAGAAAGCCTATTTCAATAACTGTACTTGTACAAGCAGCCTGTTTTTAGAAAGAACAAAAGTATAGGATGTAAAACATGTGTGCGTATTTTGAAACCAGAGGGGGATTCGGTCACCAAAAACTTAACAGGGTTTTCCCACGTGTTTCAGTTTGACAGTAGAACTTGTGATGGAAAGATCAAGACTCGCGTTCAAATTTACTTTCGAATAAACCAAAGTGTGTTTTTTTTTGCGAATTTCTTTATAACAGCATAAAAGTGCGCTCCTTCGTAGGTCTTTTATTTATTAAATAATCGTTTACCGTTTAAACCATATACAATTGTCGACGAAGCAAACGATCACTTTTAATTTTCAAACTCGTCGAGTTAAAAACTTGTACAATTCATAAATTTTCCAAACACCCATCAGCCGCAAGACGTTCACCTTTCATTCCGCAAACAAACCGAAACCCGGCGCGCCACCCACTCTAAAAATATCAACAAAATAAACGAAAATTGCAGGAGGGACAGCCGAGGATGCCTGGCAAGGCGTCAAAGAACATTCAGGAGATCTGCGAGCTCTGCGGTCAGACGTTCGCGAACCGAAGCAACTACAGAGCTCATCGGCGAATCGTGCACGAGGGGCGCAAGTTCGTCTGCGAGCTCTGCGACAAGCCGTTCGTCATCAAGGGGAACCTCATGAATCACGTCCTCAGCATGCACCAGAACAGTCGAGAATTCGAGTGCCAGGAGTGCGACCGGCTCTTCAGCAGCAGGAACTACCTCCGCCAGCACAAGAGCATCGTCCACCAGGGCAGACGAGACTTTCACTGCGACATCTGCGGCGGGGATTTCAGTACGAAGGCCAGCTTGAAGAGGCACGCCGACAACATTCACGCCGACAGGGACGGCTGCGACTTCGAGAACGTCATCAAGAAGTACACGATTTTTAGGGCCAACGAGCTCGCGGCCGCCCTCGTCGATTGATCAGTTGATGGTCGAGAACGAACTTATGTGCTAAGACAGACTCGTTATTTTTTTACTTTTATTCAAAGTTTCTTTGTCGTTCTAATTTAGGATGTCATTTTTAAGCAGCGTGTAATATATTTTATAGTGTAAATAAATATTGTAACTGAAAAGATTTTGCGAGAGTTTCTTAAGATTGAGCGGCTAACAAACGCTGAATTATATCGAAGAATTCCGAAGGCTGAGTTTATGATTTTCTATTTTAAGGCCTTATATTGCAGACGGTATTTTTAGACGCTACACTGGAGAGGCGCCTTACCCCATGGAAGAATTTTCTCCCAGCTGAGAAAACTGCATTTCGTTCGACTGGCGAGCACATGTTGAACAATTTCTATTTTCTATTTTATTTCCCTCTTTCTGTCTCTTTATTATTTTTGTTGAATATCGAATACATATACAATTATACGAACTCCCATTTTCAAACGATATACTTGATATGATTACTACATAATATTTCGTTAACAAGTCTAAATAGTAACATTTAAAAAATAATAAATTGGTTCGTACGAAATAAATGCAAAATTTTTATTTAATTAGTTTAACATCATTTATAAATAAGCATCTTATTAAATTATTATTCGTTAAAGTATACATCTTCATTTTTCAAATTTGAAAGTCATGAACTGCCTTTATTTATCATACCATATATGGCATATTTATTGTTTAGTTAATTTTACATGTACAAATACCGGTAGCAGTTTTGAAATTGACCATTTTACAAATTGGATTTCAAAATGCTTATTAATTATGGTAAAAAGACTATTGATATCGCAACATGCCATATTAAAATTATCATTTTTAAATTTAAAATTATAATTGTTTTTTTTTTGTTTTTTAAATAATTATATTGTATGATAAAGTAAATATTTAAAAAACGCTGTTTTAACTTTGCTAGATACTAAAACATAAATTTATTTACTAATCAATATTAAATCGTCATCAAATAAATAAATAAACTTTCTAACACACAATAATTTTAAAATTTTTCGATTGTTTTACATTCGCCTAACTTGCAGTTTAAAGATTCTCTATTCCAGAAATCGAATCGAACCATCCTTTGATTCCGTAGGTGACTAATGCAGTTACATCTGCACTTCTGACTAGGAGATTTAACATTCCCTTCCTAAATTTCCAAATATGCGGAAAGCTTGTGCTTCGTCAAGACGCTTTTTTCAGATAGTTTCTGCTGCAAATCTCTCATGCTAATTCATCAGTCCTGACTTTTTGTGTATTGGGGTTTTCCAATGTGGACTCTACCGTCTGATTTTCAGATTCAGCGCAAATGTCGCAGACAAGCTTCCCCTTTCCTTCGCGCTTCGAGAGCTGTTGAGCTTGCAAGTTCGCGTTGTCCTTTAAATCCTTTCCGCAAACCTCGCAATTCCAGCTTCTGTTTTCTTCGTGCAGCAGCTGATGCCTCTGCAAGTTCCACGGTGTCTTAAAGCGCTTACCGCAAGTTTTACACCCGAACTGCCTGTTCTCAGAGTGAGCTGTGAGCTGGTGACTTTTCAAGTGCTGCTTCACGGAGAAGTTTTTCTGGCAGACGTCGCACTGGAAGGAGTCGTTCGGATGTTCGATCATTTTGTGCTTCCGCAAGAGCTGCAGCTTCGGGAAGCTTTTGTCGCAGAAATTGCACTTGTAAGGATTATCCTCGTGCACCTTAATTTTGTGGCGTTTTAAATTCTTTTTAGAGAAGTACTCTTTATTGCAAATGTCGCAGATGATTTTCGCGCTTGTAATTGAATTGTTTCCATCTTTGATTGTTTTTTCTTGGTTACGAGTTTTAATTTCTAATGGATTTACATTTTCTCTGAAAATGGTTCAATTAAGTTTTAGTTATGTGGAGTTAAAAAAAATATTATTAAATAACAAATAAATTACTAACTTGTCAGCGATTGAATCATCGTCGTCCTTTGAAACTGCTAGCTTTGTTATACTCAAGTCCCTTTTTGTTTACATAATAAAGAATATTATATAACTAAAAAATTGTTTCTAGCCTTGTAAAATTATTTGTAAAAAATCTACTTACAATGGAAGCAACGGTTGACTTTTCTCAAACATTGATTGAATTTCATAATTTTGGAGAGCCAGTCCCCTATATGGACTCGCATATGGACCCGTATATGGACTTTTTGAAAAGAAAAATAATAGTTCAAATTCTACGTTAACGAATAACGTTAAAAAGTCAATATAGCACTTACCAAAATCTAGGTGAATCCATTTCGTATCGAGGCTGATTAAACTCAGTATTAAAAACAGGATTAAAAGCAGTATAAAACTCTAGATCATTTGAGATTGAGAGATCCATTGCACGAAATATTTTAGAACGAACGTGAAATTAATAATTTAAATATAATAATTCTGCTGGAAGACAGTCAGCAAGTGAGGCGATAGGAGCAACTGACAAGTAAGAAGGCTGTTTTGATTATTTCGGTGGGTATAATTGATAAATAGAATTTCGACGTATTGGTAATTAATTAATCTTGAGCATTTTGATTAAATTATGTTAATTAAATAATATTGTAAATAAAAATCTAAAGAAAAGTTTATCGTCTTTTATTCAAACTATTTCGATGTTGCGTCAGTAAAAATTTTTGTAAAAAACAATTACCATCGTTGTAAAATAATGAAAAAGAATAAAAGACGTAGTTTTTTTAAAATAACAGAATTGAAAAATACTCAGAAAAACTTTTAAAATTCTAATAAAAGATGTACAGAATAGAAAATCTCTCTTATCCGTGAAGCGACAAAAGGTGTGTTTACTTAAATCGACTTCGAAAAATACGTTGCAAGTAGCTTATCAAATGTACGAATATAAAATGTACGAAAAAATCAATTTGGTTGGATTTAACATTATTTTAAGATTTCAAGTTAAAATAAATATCGAGTACAATTTTAATGAAATTCGCAATTGGTAATAATTTTCAATAACTCTAAACAATTGTTTACACTTCTCACTATTTCAAATTGAAGACTTATTTGAAAGTGAGAAAATTTTTATAAAAATTCAAATTAACAAGATTTCAATTCATAATTATTTTTTTCCGCTAAATTATCTTTTCTAATTAACAGTGTTTTAAAAATAATTTACTATAGAAAATTATTTAAATAAATACAATAACATATAAGTTTCTTATTATTAATCATCTTTTATCTTGTTAAGATCCAAGAATGTAAACTCTATAAAAAAAGAACAATTAATTTTGGAAAGTAAATTAAACAATAAGTTTTATTATCCCTTATTACTTTTTATTTTCGAAAAAATTAAGTATTTACACTGTACTTTTTGAATGTTTCTTTATGAATAATCGTTGGCATTTTTAAACCCTCTGATTATCAATAATAAGAAAGCTGCGACGTTCGCAGCCTTGTCTGCCAGTAGCTCTTCCCTGGTGGAAAGCGTAAGAGATTTTAAGCTAGAAATAAACTAGAAATTGAAAAACTGGTTTACTTCTATAATCTATAGGATTCTAGCTAGGAACCGTTTAAAAACGTTACGGTATAAAACTATCGAATAGCTGTAAACTGATTACCGAAGTAAATTCAGCTCATAAAGGTATATATTTAAGGTTCATATAATTTTGTATGTATTTTTCGTCGAATTCACGGAATTTTTTAACTTTTATTCTCGTGCGAAATAGTTTTGACCGTTTTTTCCTGACATTTTAAAGCACAAAGTACACGTGGAGAGCGAAGGTTATGTTGTGTACCAGACCAGCTATTAGTGAACGTCACGCGCATCAGTGCCCTCGCATGCTCTATATACTATCTCTCCGATAATTCTTTTCATCCTGCTCGTTAAGCGGAAGTTAAGCGGTTTCCAGCTAGCAGCTCGAATGAAACAAGAAAACTATATCCTAATTGTTAGAAGTTAATTATTTAGCCTGCTAGACTGGTTAATTTTCCACCAGGGAAGCTTCGAACAAACTCTAGACGTGACAAAATCAAGTTACATTCGATCGACCATTTATTTCGACAATGGAAATAAGGGATAGAAAGAAATACCAAACCTGACTCAAGGTGGCGCCTCGCAGCACTTCCGTAAAAGCAAGAAAAAGACCGATCCTCGGCCAAGTGTTTCTACAGAGGAACAGCAAGATATCGTTCGTCCAGGTGTTGCTGCTGCGAATCGGGATGCAATCGCTTGCTCGAGTACTTCGACTGTAAGGCAGGACAAAATCGCTCATCCAAGTACATCCGCCGTCAAGCAGGATGAAATTCCTGGTGCTTCGAAGCACTTCCGCAGCATGTCACCCTTACGAAATAGTATATTTCGATACAAGGGCGGCAAAGTGATTTTATCCTCGTGTGACCGTTTTCGCCCGAGCGAAGCGAGGGTGAAATGGTCACACGAGTTTAAAATCACCTCCCCGCCCCTGTATCGAACAATATTTTTTGATACGACGGGTGCAAGGCTTGATTTAGCGTGTGCGTTTTTATTCAAGC